>JADLZK010008201.1:0-237819 GCA_015847255.1 Hyparrhenia diplandra | reverse complement strand
GTGCAATTATGATGTTCCACTACCTAGTATGCAATTATGAAGTATTGCTTTGTGTTGACATGTTAGTTGTAAGACTTTTTAACCATTTACTATTATTTTTAAACAGGGAAATCACCACATGTTGCCATTCATTGTTTGAAGAAGCCCGCTGTACAATTTAACAGTCCTAGTATGCCTTCATTTAGAATGTTTGAGGATGAGGATGATTTCGGAAATTTTGTTCAAGATCCTAAACTGAGGCGACCTTTTCCTACAGCTACGTCAATGTCTTGTCCAGTTGAGAGAGCTAAATCATATCCATTTGGTGGAGTGAGGTCTGCTAAAGCTAGTGTTGCTTCTGCTGTTGTGCATTTACAAGATAGGGTTGTTGCTAATGAGCAGAATGCTGTCCCTCAACCAAACAGGAGTGGAAGGAATTGCAATGTTGAAACGGTAAGCTTATGTTTTATATTAGATCATGTATTAGTTAGACATGTTTTAATCTTGTTTTTGTGTGTAATTATGTGTAGAATTAATATATTTTCTTATTTCTTGATTAGGACCATATCACTATGGTGTCTTTGCCTCTTCATCAATATTCGAGGATGGTGAACCTTCGGCCGCCGCCGCCGCGGCTCACCGAACCCGTTCCACGAGTTGTAGTCGGGCCCCCATCGACCTGCGATGCCCATTGTATAACGGATCTTCCAATCTTTCACCTTTCTGGAAGTTTGCTGTGATTGGAACACCTCTTTTGTTATTACAACAGCTTTTGGAATTTTTGTGTGAAAAACTTATGTAATGTATCATTAGGCATTTTTGTAAATACTGTTAACACTATTGTGTACCTATTATTGTATCTGATGAATGGTGTATATATTGAGCTGTGTGTGTGACATTGTTGGTTCTGTAAGGTGGATTGTGTGTTTGCAGGTCTTTTTACGTGGTCTAGTCCGAGCGTATTATGAAACAGGACTATGAGTAGCCTATTGACATGACCTACTTGTATTTCTTTTATGGTTTAAATTTTGACTTGTTTTCTGTTTACTTGTTTGCAGATACCTACAGGATTATCTACTCCACTGCGAGAGGGCTCGTCTTCTGCTGCTCATGGTTTTACCTCTTCGTCGGCAAGGTCTGTTGGGAGTGATTCTTTGAGTAGTGAAGCTTTTTGGCAGCCTTCAAGCTCTAAAGTTGCTGTTTCATCGCCCAAAACTTCTTGCACAACCGAGCAGCTACCAGATTGGCCCGTTAGCTGTACCGCACCAGAAGATTAGAGTGTCAAAGGAGGAGTGCGAGTTTTATGAAATAGCTTTGGAGATGGGTGCAGCTAAAGCAAACCACATGTAAGTATGAAATTTCTATATTGTCCTTTTATTATTTTGTCTTGTATTGCTACTGTTTTGTGATGCATATTTACAATGATCTCCACTTTTAGAAGAGGCCATGTTTGGTGTTATGATAATTTACTGCCCCTTTTGTGTGTCTGCAATAGTGGTCATCAACATGTTGCAATTGTGTCACTTTCGCGTGTTGCAACCGAGACAGATCCATTGTTGCAAATGGTAACTTAGCGGGCCGTTGGTTGTTGCAACTGTTGTCAATTGTTTGCTTTGTTAGGCAAAGACCCTTCTCTTGTCTATTGTTAATCCATAGAATTTTTTTTTTTTTTTGTCTATTATTCCTTTGTTTGTCGTCCCCAGGACTCCCCTAACTTGTCTCTGTTTTCCATAGAAAAGAATTGTGTATTGTCTCGTTGTTTCTTGTGCTAGGACAGGGACCCTCGCCTTGTCTATTGTTATTCCATAGAAAAAAAAATTGTCTATTATTCCTTTGTTTGCTATACCAGGACAGCTCCCTAACTTGTCTCTGCTTTTCCATAGAAAAGAATTGTCTATTGTCTGTTGTTTCTTGTGCTAGGACAGGACCCTTCTCTTGTCTATTGTTTTTCCATAGAAAAAAAATTGTCTATTATTCCTTTGTTTGCTGTCCCAGGACAGCTCCCTAACTTGTCTCTGTTTTTCCATAGAAAAGAATTGTCTATTGTCTGTTGTTTCTTGTGCTAGGACAGGACCCTTCTCTTTGGAAAAGAATTGTTTCTTGTGCTAGGACAGGACCCTTCTCTTGTCTATTGTTTTTCCATAGAAAAAAAATTTGTCTATTATTCCTTTGTTTGGTGTCTCAGGACAGCTCCCTATCTTGTCTCTGTTTTTCCATAGAAAAGAATTGTCTATTATCAGTTGTTTCTTGTGCTAGGACAGGACCCTTCTCTTGTCTATTATTTTTCCATAGAAAAAAAATTGTCTATTATTCCTTTGTTTGGTGTCCCAGGACAGCTCCCTATCTTGTCTTTGTTTTTCCATAGAAAAGAATTGTCTATTGTCAGTTGTTTCTTGTGCTAGGACAGCACCCTTCCAAATTGGCAGAAACTAGATTGTGAATGCTTCATTATTGCAAATGGTACATTACTGGCCCTTTTGTGTGTTTGCAACAGTGGTCATCAACATGTTGTGATTGTGTCACTTGCAGTGTTGCAAATGGAGACAGTCCATTGTTGCAAATGGTAACTTACCAGCCGCGGAGTGTTACAAGTGTGGTCATCAACCTATAGCAATTGGCTATCAACTAGGTTGCAATTTAAATTTTTTGTTGCAACCTATAGCAATTACTGATTGTTTCTTGTGCTAGGACAGGACCCTGTCTTGTCTATTGTTTTTCCATAGAAAAAAATTGTCTTTTTGTGAGTTGTTTCTTGTGCTAGGACAGGACCCTGTCTTGTCTAATGTTGATGTTTTCATTTGTTATGCAGTCTTGAGGTTGTGAACTACAGTCTTGTGATTGTGAAGATGAGTGCGCTTCTCTCTTTGAAACCCTCAAGGAATTGTTAGTCTGTTTTGTTATCAATGCTTTGTGTAGACTCTTGTTTGTAAGGAAGCACCCTAGGACATCGAGGAAGCATTACTTCTTCTCCAAAGTTGGGGTAAGTTTTGAAAAAAATCATTACTTCTTCAATGAAATGACCCTCAGTAAATCGTTATTCATGTCAATTTTGTTGTTTAGGATTATCTCGATTGGTAATCATGGTGTCAATGATGTCAATGAGAGTCGACTTCGTGCAAATGCTTTGAGAAGTTTTCAACTTGCTAATAAAGCTAGTTGGTTGGGTAGTAGAGACAACATAAAGGTAAGTATCCTAACTGCATTTAGTAACTGTTTTTGCTGACTTTTTAAAAAAATTATTGACAAAAAACTTTGCTTATGGTAGATGTATTTCCCTATCTTGTTCCGTGGTCGCCGGCATGTTGTGGTTGTTGTTCCCAAACAGAGAAGGTGCCTTGTTTTGGATCCCTATCGCGCTTGCTTGGGAGTGGATTTAGCTTTCAAAAAGGCTCTTCAAGATGAATTTGTGAGTACCTTTTCATTGAGTCTCAATAGCTCTATTATCTTGGTACAACTTATGTTGATATTTATTTTGTATTTGTTTTCTCAAATTTAGCTGGCAAATATAGAGGAAATCTAGAAACAAGTTGTTAAAATTGACTATGGATGGCATGGATACAAAGTGGTGCATGATCCAAATATGTTGTTGCTTTGAAAGACGAGTATGTTTATTTCAGTTTAGAGATTGTTTTGATTTTTTTTAGTGATGTTTTTTTTTTTTTTTTTTTTGTAACTATCTTTTTTATACTAGCGATTTCTAAATGAGAGTGGAATATGTGCTATGATGAATTTGGAACACTTTGATGTTGGAGTGAGTATGAAGGACAAGTACAAATGAGTGATGTTGGAAACCTTCGCATCAAGTACTTAAATGATCTGGTGTTTTGTTCAAAAAATATTGCAACTTATGGTGCAAACAAAATTAAGGAGGTAGTATTAGCTGCTTAGTTACTGTTTATAGTTTTTTGAACACAATCTGACATGGTTTTGGGTCTCATTATATTTTGGTATTTCGGTGTATGCAGAGAAGTTTGGACAAGCTATCTGATTATAGGTCTATGCAAAGTAGTAGAAGAGGCCATGATATCCATTTTTAGTTAGATCTTGTTAAGGATGGTACCATCTTGAGGGTGTTTAATCATGCTTAGTTCATAGTTTGTAAACAATCTGCTACATCCGTTTGGTAACTTGAAGTGTTGTAACTAGAGATAGTACATTGTTGCAAATGGTAACTTAGCGACCGTTGGTTGTTGCAAATGTGGTCATCAATATATTGTAATCAAATGTGGTAATCAATTGTCAATTGTTAGTTGTTTGTTGTTCCAGGACAGTTCCCTGTCTTGTGTAATGTTATTCCATAGAAAAAAAAATTGTTTGTAACTGTTACTGAGATGAAGTTGCAATCAGAGATCATTAGCAGTTGCAATTGGTTGCAACTAGGTTGTAAAAATATGTTCTAAGTGTTTACAACAAGCGCTAATTATGCTACGATCAAAGTTGCAATTGTGTTTGTAGTCACGATTGCAACTCATAGTACAGTGAAGTTGCAAATGTGTGTCCAAAGTTTTGCCAAGATTCTCATTACACATGTATACTTACTCGGCAATATTCATATTAGTATATCCTGCTTTTCCGTCTACAGACAAGTAGCAAACATGTAAACATTTATAATGGTATAGTGATGTAATAACTTATAATTTGTACAGGTACATAATTATGAACTATTTGACCAAGTATATTGTATTAACTTATAACTAGCTACCGGGTAACATGTTGTTGCATTTCCAACTTCGCAAACATGTTCTTCACCCCTTTTTTGTCAACGACCTCTTTTCACAAACCGCTCCTGCGCCTCGTGCAACTCTCCCTCCACGCCCTCTTGGCCGATTGTGTTACTGGGGATTTCAATGTCATCTTGATTGCCTTCTTCATATACAAGCCTCACCGCCTTTGGCCTCCCTCTTTTTCTTGGTTCACTCGATGTGGCTTGGCTTCTTTCTTGTTCAGCTGTTTCAATGCGAAGCCTTGCTTCGATTTGGGTTCGATGGACAAGTTGTTGTGTAGTGTGTGCCCGATACACCACATGTGCTGCACATTCTTGTTCCATAGGACTCTTTGGTATAGGTGCTGAGCGGGTTACCTCCTTGATGAGTCTCAACTTCATGTTTCCTCTTGTTGGCGTTTGTTGATCTTCCTTTCGTCCGGGTCACCGGTGGCTCAACCAACATGACATCATTATGCATCAGCGTTGATGACTCGTTTCCACTGCCAGGGGACCCTTCAGCTTGTGTTATCGCTGATCCAGTGGCTGATGGTCCACTGCCAGGCGTCTCAACAGCTGCGTTGTCTTCATTTTCTGTGTTTGTTGTTGATGGTCCAGTGTTGTTTGCCGTATCCTCTATGCTCCTGAACATTTCAATGCCTGGTAATATGCGATCAAGTTGTTTGTCCAACTCCTCACAAGCTCGGTCGGACCTACTTGCAGCCCTCGCCACCTTCATCAACTTTGGCATTGATTTCAACATCCCGGCCTGTTCCTTGCTTGCAGCCGCACCAATTCTGACGTTGTCATGTCTATCCCAGGGAACTTGTTGCATTGCATCGCGAGTGTATCTCTTGAATATGTACTTTTCAGGTATGCTTTTGACCTGCAGGTGGGTGAATACCCTTATGATATGCATGCGTAATGTAGCCCTGCGAGAATATTTTGGAGATCAACAAACGGATGGCCTTGTCGGTATGTTGCAATATTATTATGTAACAAGGTTGCAACTGTGTTCCAATCACAGTTGCAATTGCAGAAAAGCAACCACTTAACAGTTTGTAGATGCAAATTTTGTTCAATTTGTTTGCAATCCTAGTGCTTATGCTGTTGTAACTAGAGAACATTCGTGTTGTGATTACAGTGCTTACCTGTGTGTTCATGTTGCTTGCATTCACATTTGTATTCCCCACTTTCCTTGTCCGCAATCACCTTGAATTCATGATTTGCCCAAATAGAAACTCCCTTCCCCTTGTTCATGTTTCACTAACCGGCGATTATCCTTTTCTCGAGTTTGGATCACGGCGAATGTTAAAAGTCGTGGCGCTCGTATTGCCTTTTGTACTCCCGATAGACGGCTCTTGTGTATACTTTGGACAAATTGCTCATCGAATTTGGCCTTGCATGCACGCGTCACCGTAGCCCGCAAAGCATCGCTTTTTGTTGCAATTAGCATGCAGAGGATGTTGTAAGCGGGGGTTCGCTTACTATTGCAAATACGGTAACATGTTTTTTAATGGGTATTTCGTTTTTATACCGTGCGTAGTGATTCTCACCAAGGCCCATATGGTCTGCGCGTCTTTGCAGTGACTCCAAAGATCCTATTGGCAAATGTGATCAACATAACCATCTTTTAAGACCCCCTTTTTGGCTCTCCGATCTCTCTCGTTGAAGTCATCCTTCCACAATACATGCCTTTGAAGTAGCACGATATCCACCTCTCTTTTTCTCCCACATGGCCTTTATTGCGTGGATTGTCGGCAATTTGACACCATCAATCAATTTTTCCCATTCTTCCTCAAACCGGGTTGGTCCCAAAGGATAATTCAGAATGACTCGAACCTTTCTTGCAATTTCTTGTCTTTGTGTTGTTTGAACAAGCTCTTCCAGCTCAATCTCCCAAGGTCTTAAGATGTGCCAACGGCAGTTCCTATGGTGAGTCTTTAGGAACACCTTTGGAATTGCGATAAACATCGCCGGATCTTCATCTCGTTAAAGGGCGTGAAACAAGTATTAGTTTCGCATTTTTTAAAACCCCCATTTGCAAATTTTCGAATATCGAATGATGTTGCAATTGCTATCATCATTGTTTTGCAACCGTGTAATAGGTTAAGATGTAATTTTGGTGTAGTTTGTTTGCATTGCCCTTCTTTAAGGACAAAAGTGCACTAGTTTAATTTTTTTTTTTTCGGTAAAAACAACAAATCATGTTGCAATCACTATAATCACATTGTTGCAATTAGCGCATGCGTATTGTCGCCAGATGTTTTTTGACAAAGAAATGTTTTGTATGTATCAAACGGAAACAGAGTACTAGTTAAGCAAAAAGTGATATTGCAAATCAATATCATCACGGTGTTGCAACAAGCGGACATTCTTGTCGACAAAAATGTATTTTGACAAACTAATGTATTGTATCTAGCAAATGAAAACATATGACTATTTGCAAATGTTTTTTGACTCACCGCTTAGGATAACATGTGGTTCGACGCCACCCATGCAACTCTTGAACGTCTCGAATAGCCATATGAATGATGCCGCTGGATTCGTCACCAATGAGTGCTTGTCCAAAAGTCACATTCATCAAGTGATTCTTTGGATCCAACAAACATCGCAAGTGGCATGTTCTTGATGTTTGTTTTGTGAGTCGTATCAAAGGTCACGACGTCTCCAAAGTCTTTGTACAATGCCCTCTCGACTTGCGTGACTCCGAATATGTTTCTAACAACCCTTGTCTTTGGATCCGTATCCACATCCCAAAGAGAAATGGTCATTTTTCTCTTTACATTCTCTCAAGAATTTCAATAGCTTGTTTAGATCATCATTTCGCCTTCCCTTGCCTTGGCCTCCTTCCCCGTGAACACGTTGCAATTGTGTTAAGTTACATGTTGCAATTATCGTAATGTAATGTTGCAATTACAATCGACAATGTTGTAACACGATTCAAGACTTACATATTCCTCACATCCTTCTCTGTGAACCCCCACATCCGGGCGGCCGTCATGCGGTTCCGTCATCACATTCAGCGCGCCGCAAATGTGGAACACCGTTCCTTGTCATGATATGGAATAGGTTGCATATTCCTTCCACCATGTGCTTGTGGGCGTGCATGAACCGCACCATCTTCGGAGACGGCTCCAATTTGTGGTTGTGGGGTGTTTTCACAATGTCAAAGTACCAAAGATTTTTCCTTTATGTTCGAATTTTAACTTTTGATGAAGCTTGATGACCACATCTTTTCGACCCTTTCTCGCTTTTGGGTTCGTGATCATCTTTTTTGCCCGGACACTTGCCCCCCCGTTGCGCACATAATCTGGCCGTTTGTTGGCTTGTTCTTGCAATCCCGACGCTGAACCCCCGCAAGCCTTGCGTGATTCGACGTAAAATGCGTAAGCTTCATCACGGTATTGAACCGCCGCTTTACTCGGCACAAATACCTGGCGGCACATATGCATCCCGTCATGAAGAAAACATACACAACATGGTTAGGTTAGCAACCAAAATATATGCATTTGTTGCATATATTTTGATGGAGATATCGTAACTCTTTGTCGCAATTGCGGTGCTCAGCGTGTTTGCAATCGATACTCTTTTTTAGTCGCAATTTGGTCGTTTCATGCATTGACTACCATGCCAACGAAAAAAACGAGCACTTGTTGAGACTTTTTTCCGGATAAACAACAATCATGTTGCAATTATAATCATAATGCTTGTTGCAACCATTAGACATTTTAAGATGCAATTTGGTGTACTTTGTTTGCATTGCCCGGTCGAAATCGAGAAGAGAGCACTAGTTGCAATTTTTTTCGGATAAACAAAGAATAGTCATGTTGTAATTAGAATGAACATGGTGTTGCAACCATAAGACAGCTTTAAGATGCAACTACAGTCATCATAGTGTAATTTGCCGCCTCTAGCAATTGAGAACGAGGGCAAAAATAGAATACCAATATCGCAATTACATTCTGATCATCATGGTGCCGCAACTAGCAGACAATTTAGATGCAATTTGTTTGTAACATATTATTTGTTTTTTGGGTCTTACCGCATCGAAGAGCTGCTCCGTATCTGGGGTAGCCATGTCCCACGGACCAACGTCGCTGGCCGGGCGTGAGTGTGCTTGTATGGTGTAGCGGATCAACGCTTCCCGGTGTCGGCATGTGCGCGGGACACGAAACGGTGTCGTCGGTGTTGAGGACAAATAGTACCCCCTTTGCCGACTTGCGGCGGGTCTCGGCTTCGTCCTCCATGCACGTCGCGCAAGGCTAGGTTGCGAATCATGTCGAAATCCGCCATGACCATAGCCGCTGGGGCGGCTCGGTTGGAAGCGATCCCATCGATTCCCCCGCGTGATTCGGTGGATGGGGTGTGGAGGTGGTGTTGGGGCGGAGGCGGAGGCGGAGGTGGCGACCCGAGCGGCGGCGGATGCGGAGGCGGAGGCGGAGTTGGGGGCGGAGGCGGCCATGGCCATAGATGCGGCCGATCCCCCCGATTTTGAGGCGGCTCCATGGATTCACCCCGGCGAAGTTGCTTGTTGCGGGGTTTGTGTGGAGGCGGTGTTGGGGGCGCAGCGGATGCGAGGCGAGGTGGAGGCGGAGGTGGAGGTGGAGGCGGAGGAGTCGGAGACGGAGACGGAGACGGCGACGGAGATTTCAAAATTCGAACAGGGGTGTCGGGGGGCGTGTCCCTGGTCCTGACACTTTTATTATGTTCTAAAACGGAGATTTGATGTTGTAACCGACATATATTTGTCATTGCAATCGCATACTTTATGTGTTGCAAATAGTCGTCCGATCTTTGGACGGAGGATGGGCAGGTTTGTTAGTTGGAGCATGCGGGCCCATGTGAGTTTATTTCAGGGGAGAAGCGCGCTGGGGGGAGATTTTGGTTTGTCAAGGCCTGGTTGGCCCATGCGCCGCATTGCTTGTTCGGAGGCGGCGCCCCCGGTACTGTTGTTGCAAGGTGGGTGCATTCTCTACATAGAATGATAGAATGCACCCGGGTGCATTTTAGGCCTGCCGTATATATATATATATATATATATATATATATATATATATATATATATATATATATATATATATATATAGGGTGATGCTATTGGAAGCCCTGGTAGGGGAGCCCCGAGCCGACTTTGCACCCACCCACCCACCCGACCGAGCCGGGGTGCCGGGCCCCGCAACCGGGATCCCACCCGCGCGTCCGCCGTCGCGTCCCCCCGGGCGTGGGCGCGGGGGCGGGGCGGCAGGCCTGGTGGCGGCGCGCGGGCCCATGCCCGACGCCGTATGCATCGTGGCCTGCTCGTTCTTCCCCTGGTTCCCGGTGACCCTGCAAATAAAAGGTGCATACAAACTCTGGTTTGCAACGCATACGAACCCTTAAGAAGCTCGACCCGGTCCAAATACAAGGAGCATACACACCCTATTCGACGATGCATACGAACCCTGAACTGTTCAAAAAAACCGCTTACAAACCCGATTCGACAACGCATACGAACCCTAAAGAAGCTCCAATGGATGAAATACAAGCTGCATACAAACCCGATTCAACAAACGTCGGCGTGCATGATAGGCGGTCGCTGCTCGTGCGTGTTCATAAAAAGGAACTATTTGGTGCATACAATCTAGAAGTAGATCAAATACTCGTCCGTTCAATGAAAAAACAGCGAATTGATGCATACAGTCTAGAACCACAACGAGTACAAATCATTGGAAGCACGTGTATTCTACGCCTCACATACAGTCTAGATTAATGTTGCATACAGACTATGGCAAGGCGTGTTGCTAGTGTTTTATGGCCGAATTTGAAGACGACAGCTCTAGATTCATTTGCTGCAAATCCAAAGCGCTAGCTAGGTAGGTACATTGCATACGAAAAGAATAAATCATAGTAGGTTGCGTTCATATGCATAGGAAACTCGTGACGTGTGCGTCTTTGCAGATCGTGCCTATTCGAAAGCCTGCTGGAAAGCGTGACTAACATGCGACTACATGTTTGTATGCGATATACAAATGGAGCAGTTGTAAGTACGTATGCATTGTAACTACGAATGCATTGAGGTCCTTGGTTTCAAATGGAGCAGATGTAGTTCCGTATGCATTAATACGAAACTACGTACGCATCGCCCTAAAAAATGTTTCAAATGGACCATATTTTCGATCTTGTCTGCACCGTAGGGGGTATCTTATATGCACGGACACCTGAACCGGCAAAACGGGGTGATAGGACAAGCCTGATACGATTTGGGATCGGTGTACCAGAAGCAGACAGACATTCCATCCGCCCCCCATATAACACCGGCACCCTGTCGCCGCTAGCATCCAAAAACTCTTTCCCATCTACTCCGCCAGGGTGCCAAACAGGCTCCCATCTACGCTCGGGGAAGATGGCTTCCATCCCCCTCCCCGGCGAGAAAGGAGGTGGCGGAGGAGGGATCCTGCCGGCGTTACCGCCAGGCACCGAGGTCCCCCTCCCCGGCGGCAAAGATGGCGGTGGAGGAGGGAACCTGCCGGCGCTTCCACCAGGCACCGAGGTTCCCTCATCAGATTACCGCCGCCGCAACCTACCGGTGGTACCAGTGCCTACAGGCTACGACTACATGAGCTTTTCTCCAGGAGCTCCCCCGGCAACATCTCAATCGCCGCCGGCATACATCACACCGGATCCTGCTATCCGCGCCCCAGGTGATCCTCTCCTATATGATCAGCAGGCATCCGGAGCCCAAGGATGCCTTTGGCCGCATGATATTCAAGTGGCTGGCTCCAAGGACATCAACACGCCAGCCGGGGACGAGGTCTACACACACGTGAGTTCGCCATCCTTCGTCAAACACAAAAATGCATCTTTTTTTTTCACTTTCTCATGGATTCGTTGGGTATGATTTGGCTGTGCGAGCATTTGTGTGGGTTCTACGATTCCATAGCATGAAGATTGTCTTTACGTCGTGATGAAAAAAGCACTATTTTTTAGTGCGTATGCAATGTAATTGTTGTTTGGTCTTGCATGCACTCTTTACAACGGCTTCGTATGCACTCTTACATGTAATGGTTGTTTGTCCTTGCATGCACTCTTTACAACAACCGTATGCCCCTGTCTCTTAGAAAACAAAAATGGTCCTGTGAGTTATTATATAAACTAGGTCATACACCCTGTATGCACCGTCTATGCACCGTCTATGCACCGTATATGCACCATAAGCAAGGTTCGTATGCATCTAGTGCCGATGATGACAGTAATGGCTTGTAAACTCTAAATTGAGTCTGTTTTCATGTTGTTCATCGAATCATCCAGGAACCTTGCTGGCCTTGGTTACTCTTTTTTTGTGTTCAAGCTTGACTTGGTACAATCTTGGGAGGCTGTGGCCGGCAAGTTCCGGATGATTTCATGGCCACCATGAGTATTGTTTCACAAATCAGCCATTACTCTGAGGCAAGGAGGGGTAAGCTCACCAATGTGGAAGGGGATGGGGTCAGCCTGGATGGCAATTTGGTCCTGGACAATATTGTTATCTAGTGCCTATATGCGCTGTGTATGTTTATCTATATGCATTGTCTCTCCTAGATATACAGTCCGTATGCAACGTGTGTCACCTGCTGGTCCATGTTGCTAGGGTTTGAGTGCTATGTTTATCTATATGCATGGTCTCAGTGTATGTTGGTAAATCTATATGCATGGTCTCAGTGTATGTTGGTAAATAACTCATATACACTGTGTCTATGTCTACATGTCTACACCAGCTTTGTATGCCCTGTGAGTTCTTATATAAACTATTTCATACGTCTTGTATGCACCGTATATGTTTATCTATATGCATTGTCTCAGTCTTATGATCTGTATGCACCTTAAATGTTTACCTATATGCATTGTCACATTCTATGCTGCTACATAGCCCAAATGCACTACATGTTATCACCTATATGCACCGTATATCTTTAACTGTATGCATTGTCTCAATGTATGTTCATACATATCCATATGTTATGATCCATATGCACTATATGTTATGGCCTATATGCACTGTATATGTTTCAATATATGCATTGTCTTAGTTTGCGCTGATAATGTTTCTTGGTTTTCACTGCAGCCTCCTGATATGAATGAAGACTTTATTCCCAGAAAGGGGATGGAATTCAGCACTATTGAGGCTGCAAAAAGGTTCTATGCAGACTATGCCGAGAAGGTTGGCTTTGGCGTCAAGTTGTACCGAGGCAACAAGGCTAAATTCAAGTGGATCAACTGTGTTAGGGAGGGAAAATGCAAAGAAAAGCTAACGGATGAAACCCGCAAGCGCAAGAAGACGGCGATTTGCGGGTGGGATGTACGGCTGCCATCAAATTGAGGAAGATCTATGGTGTTGATGGTTCCGTGGAGCGTGTGGTTATTGAATTTGTCAACCACAACCACAACCATCCACTACCGAAAGGACCAGAGGCTGCTAAACACTTTCATTGCAACAAGGAAACCGATTCCACCTACCTCGAAAGTACATTCGGCGCTATGCAAAGAAGCCGCATACATACAACTTGCATATTGGACCATATGGCGGATCTACATGGTGGAGCTGAGAATGTCCCCCCGATAGAGAAGGACCTGAATAATATGTAAGTGTTGCCTCTTGACCCATGAACATCACCTTGTTCTCCTTTTTATACAATTACCCGAGAGTCCATATGCATTCTGTGTGGTAACATGTATGCAACAATGACTGTGCATGCATATGTATACTTTTCATTGTATTGATCTTTGGAAAATATGCTTGTGCCTTCTTGACTTGCAAAATCATGCCTGTTCACTTGTAATAATGGTTACAATTCTGGTAACAAACAAAGCGAAGCTCAAGTATTGATAGATCGAGCAACGATGTGTCAAAAGCTGGCGGCCTTCTTTACCGAATGCAAACCGAAAAACCCTCGGTTCTTCTCGATTTTTTAGCTGGATAAGGAAGGCAAAATTCAGAGTATATTCTGGTCCATGCTAGCATGCAAGGGGAGTATGCGGATTTTGGGGATGCAGTGACGTTTGATACAACACACAAGACCAATTTGTATGACAAACCGCTGGCGATGTTTGTTGGTGCTAACCATCATCTACAGTGTACCATCTTTGGGTTTGCACTGCTTGGCGATGAGACCATAGAAACCTTTGAGTGGGTTTTTAGCACTTTCAAAAGATGCATGGATGGCGTCGCCCCAAGATGCATCCTGACAGGTATTCCCTTCCTTTGTTTGTATTTCAGCAAAGGCTGGTATGCATAGTTGTGATCTGTTGGCATAGTTGTAACTTAAATTTGAGCTTCATTGGTAAAATTTGGTTATTCTTGAGATGCTTCTTTGTATGCACTACATGATGCACATGTCTGCACAATCTGACCCAAACATATGTGCTGTGTCTGATACCTTATATGCACTCTTTGATATCCTTAGTATGCACTACATTCATACTGCTTGTTTAACACTATATGCACTACAGTGTTCACTTATATGCATTTACTCTTAATATCTGTACAGACCAGGATCTAGCGATGCCAGTGGCGCTCCGTGCGGTCTTCCCCGATACCATCCACCGTTTATGCTTGTGGCATGTCATCAGCAAGTTCCACCTCGAGTTGAACGAGTTGTACGCAAGGTTCTTTAGGAAGCAATTCAAAGAGCAGTTCCAATCGTTTGTGCACCACCCATTGACTCCTACTGAATTTGAATCTGCTTGGAAATGGTTACTGGATGAGTTTGAATTGCATGGTCATGAGGCCCTACAGACCTTGTATGCTTTTCGCCATGAATGGGTGCCGTGCTTCTTCAAGAAAGATTACTGTGGCATGATGACATCGGCCTTACGCAAATGAGAGCGTCAATAAGATCGTGAAGGAATGTCATGTCGATGGTAACACGCCGTTGCACCAGTGGGCGAAGCAAATGATGCGATTTCTTCAACGTCGCCAAATGGCCGAAGCAAGAGAGACCTATGGATCCACGGTATATGTTATTGCTTTGTACACATTACATTGTTTTGTATGCATCGTCTCTGTTGTTCTGAATTCTCTAGCCCAATGCAGTTTATGTATTATTTTGTGGTACTGCGCGTTCGTATGCATCGTCCCTGATTATGTGTATGCATGTATGCAGAGCGCGACAATAACAGATCAGAACTGGTCGTTTGAGATCGCTGCTGCCAGAGTATACACAAGACCTGTGTTCGCTCGCTTTGAGCAGACCCTGAAATATGCAACTGCATTCAGGATATCTGCAGATACAGAAAGAGGGGATAATTCATGGTTGGTGCAGCACACAAGCACATCAAACAGAATTCCGTGGGGCCAGCACCAATTCAAGGTCAAGGTTGATAAGAATATGGGCTTGTTTGCATGTGAATGTAAACAACTGGAGCACACAGGTACGCTATGCCAAATAACACCCACCCAATATGCACTAGCAATTTAGATCGAAGAGCGATAATTGTGTGCACTCGTGTTGTAACGACTCTTATCACCTTTTAGGCCTGTTCTGTGTGCACTTGCTGCGTACTTTTATGCATATCCAAAATGGAAAAATACCAAGCAAATGCTTCCCAAAACGGTATTGTCGCAATGCACACAAAGACCTGCACTTTGATCGGTGTGACCGAAAGTTGAAAGGGGATGATGGGGACACGCTGGCCGTAAGGAACAGGAAGATGATGGTGAAAATGATGGAACTTACTAGGCTTTCAATACTATCCAACGCTGCTTTGGAAAGGAGCTTGGACGGCCTGGATGAGCTCATTGCCATCGCTAAAGGGCAGGAACCAGATGTTGGTATTGCCGACATTGATCTTGACGAGGATGAGGTAAGTACACGTTTCTTCTGATATGTATACATGACCGAATTACACGTGAAATGTGATCCACATGGATCCTGTAGTTTGGTATGCTGTGTATAATGACTTTGTATGCGTTTTTAGAACATTGGCAATGGACCAACCATGACAACAGGAGATGACAACAACCATGAGATCACCGTACGTATGCAATCACAACAAGTGCAAACTCTTAATGTCATGTACACTGCATGGCAAAAAATAACTGTGCATTCAATACCATGCATTTTGTTTAAAAGAATGATATTACATACCTGTATGCATTGCAATAGGAAATTGAGTCAATGAGGTACCTCGAAGGGCCAGCTGACAAGGCCTTTCAGGAGATCCTGTAGTTTGGTATGCTGTGTACAATGACTTTGTATGCGTTTTTAGGACATTGGCAATGGACCAACCATGACAACAGGAGATGACAACAACCATGAGACCACCGTACGTATGCAATCACAACAAGTGCAAACTCTTAATGTCATGTACACTACGTGGCAAAAAATAACTGTGCAATTCAATACCATGCATTTTGTTTTAAAGAATGATATTACATACCTATATGCATTAGTGGCCTGACATGTATACATTAATGTTCTCTAACATGGACAAGCAGGACATTCCCCATTACCCATGTGACAATGCAGCAGGTGAACAGCCTCATGAAACCACGGTAAGGAAGACAGATCCATGTCAAAAGCAGTTAGGTGTTTAGTGTAATTCTGAAATCACATCTTGAAGTTCGTTTTCCCAAACATTGGCCATATGTAGGGTGCGACGGTACTATCCGACGGCAATGGTGCCATGGTACATGACCATATGGGGCAAGAGACAAGGGGCAAGGTAATAAAAGCGCATGCATTTTGTCTTCCATAACTGAGCCATCTAAAAATCATAATACCATAGTGTCACCATGTTATGTATTGTTTAACCATTTCTATATTCACTTGTAATGTTTTGACACAGGATCCTGTTGTCACTGAACTGGGTGGTACAGCATCTATGATCGCCATGAAGCCAAGACAAAGTCAGCAAGCACATCAATCTGGACCACTGGTATGTTCCATTCTGCTTAGATTACACTGTTTATGTACGTTTGTATGCATTGTCACAAAGGTTATGTATTCTAACGATTATAACCTAAATTCACTGTTCAATTAATAAACAAATGGATCTTGTTCATAATATTCTAGTATCGTATGCCCGGTGGTTTTGAATAACTTGTTCATATGCCTACTAGAATGGGATAAACAAGTCTATACGCATGTACTTATTCGTGGAACCCACATTGTTGTTATTCTGATTCACTTCGGTCCTGGCGCGCAATCGCCTTGCTTCCACCGCACAAAGCAAAACCCAAAGGAAGGACAAAAAAGACTCTGGGAGCGCGCGGAAGCTGAAACGGGAGCCAAAGGACCAAGAAATGCACCGGGAAGTGTAAAAAGTGTGGCGTGAAGTCTCGGGCACAATGCATCAACATGCTTGCGGGTAAAAAAAGTTTACCCTAAGCTTGTATGACCTGTCTGAGTGTGTATGCACATTCTAAGTGATACAATTTTATGTGATATATGTTCACAAATAAAATGTGTATGCACAGTCTGAGTTTCTTTGTATGCATTGTACTGTTGATATATATACGCTGTCTCCTCATATGCCCACCAATTGCGGTTCTTGCAGGATCAAGCTAACCGGGACCGGCTAGCCAAGATGAAATCTAAGAAGCGAGGCCGCCCTCCGGGTTCAAGAAACAAGGCTGAAGCAACCCCATCACCAAATGTCTCAACTAAGAGAAGAAGGATGGTGCTCTCTGAGGATGAAGGAGATGACATGGTTGGCATCTGTAAAGATGCCATCAACCACTCACAGCAGCCCTCAACTGGACCAAGGAAAAGGGGACGACCTCCTGGAGCCAAGAACAAGAGGACTCGGTCATTCAAGCCCTGATCTGATGTACCCCTTTGTTGCATACTATCTTAATCACTTTTCCCTACACGAAGAACGTGGTTTATGTTGACGAATCACTGTGTTGAAGATTCGTATGACGGGGATCATTTTAGTTTTTTGGAGTAACTGCAACTTGCTGCTTTTCCCACGGTTACTTGTTTATTTAATTGCAATGGCACATTCAAATGCTGGCACTTTACATAGTGATAAATAGTATGTATGCACAACCTTTTATCACCTTATCTTTTCAAACTATGTGCTCGTGTCAAACCTGGTATGACTCACATTTCTCGTCTGTATGCATTGTATACAGGTACACATAGGCATTGTGTACTACCCTAAACCCAAAACCCTGTCTAAAACACTACGTGATGCACTTGTATGCACAACCTGACCCACACATATGTGTTGGGTGTCATCCCTTATATGCACTCTATGAAATCCTTCGTATACACTATATTCAAAATGCTTGTATACAGATATGCATTACAGTGTTCGCTGCTTGTATACAGATATGCATTACAGTGTTCACTTATAGCATTTCCTTTGTATGCACTATATGATGCACTTTTTGATATATTCAAACAGAGCCTGGTCTTTTTTTGAAGTGTGCTGAGAAGTGTGATCCTGGATATGGATGATCCTTATTGTGCATACGGAGACAACGACAGTATGCATATAGACCATCCACAATAAAGGAAAACACAAATACAACCCAAAAATACGAATGCATGTAACATAAAATAAAACACAGTGGCACAATCTACATTGTTTCGCATCCAACTAGATATATAATGTATACAGGATGTACTCCTGTAACTAGACATCACAACCAAGGTCACAAAAGGGCCTCCACCGCCACGTATGCATATTTACACAAAGGAGCCAGCAAAAAACCATATCTGTCGCACGTCTAATGTTCGCTACCTTCATTTTCCTACCCTCAAAAAGGTCTTTGCATTGTCTACGTCAATGTCACATTTTTACAACCACCAACTTAGTCACACGTGACTTGTATCAAAGCACGTATGCGCAACCGCTCTACTTCAGGTGGCGGCTTTCTTACGTTGGTTAGCCTCGTGGAAAACAAGAAACGTAGTAGTATATGAGCCCGCATGGCTTTTGATGTCGTCTTCGGATCTTGGGGAGTTACCTACAGGGTAATGAAAACAAAATGAGATCATGTGCAACAGTTGAATCACCAAATCTGCGTAGTAGTATGAATCACACAACATACAACGTTATATGCCGCAATGGATGTCTCTCAAAGAAACATCTTGTTAGGGGTAATGGTTTCAAGGAGCATGGCATATATACCTCTATATACAATGCATATGAAGCAGCAGACAGTGGTCCACATATTGGAACAATAGAAAATTGAGTCAATGAGGAACCTCGAAGGGCTAGCTGACAAGGCCACGTGCTACGTCATAGTTCTCCATATAAGTCATGGCAAAGAAAGCATAGTCCTCAGACCCAGGGGCTTGCTTCGGAATGTCATGTTTCATGACAACCTCGAAGTTGCCAAATCTTGTCACTGCGCCCGGCCTAGCACCCTGAACTCCATTATTGAACCGCTGAATCATCTTTCTGCACCACGGTAGTCTGCCGTCAGGGAACTCGGTTTCCACCATGTGCGTCATTAGCCATCCTTGGCCGATTAGGTGCCATGGATTCGGGTCGAGTATGTGCACCGATCTTGTACCAATGTCGAACATGTACACAGAGTAGTGGCCGTTCCTCACTACCGGCAGCACAATCTGCCGAAAAAAGGAATTGTACCTGACTGCTATGTAAAGATTCATATTGGCATTCCTTCAAAGCATATATACATTCTTTACCTCTTTAAAGCGACAATGCATACAGATTCATATAGGCATATAGAGACAATGCATACAGTTTCATATAGGCATATAGAGACAGTGCATACAGATCCATATAGGCATATAGAGACAATGCATACACATTCATATAGGCATATAGAGTGAATGCATACAGATTCATATAGGCATATAGAGCGTTCAAAAACAAAAAACAGACCAAATGAAACATATATACATTCTTTACCTCTTTCAGGCCAGCCAAATTCTCTTTAGATGGGAGGAATTCCTTCAAAAAATTGATCAGCTCCCTCCCGTTGTAAGAAAACTCGTCATTGTTGTATCTTTGGGCTTCTTGGAATATTTGGTACTGCAAAGATCGGACAAAAACAATTTATAATTATGATTTCATGCAGCGGAACAATATGTGGTTATATATATCAACAGATGCATCTGTATACCACTAACCCAAATGAATGTGTTTATATAGATACGATTCCGATCTGGGTTACGGCGTCTCTTGTTTGGTTCGTCCTTCATGAGGCACTCAATGTAGAAGTCAAGCCATGTGTCGAAGACAGCCAATACCCAGCTGAAATGATTCTTTCACTTGGCCAGCTTTGATAGAGTCATTGCTGAAGCGGCAAATGAACTCACTGCATGAGAAAACAGTAACGATGCATACGAGTTAAAAACAATGTGGATACGAGTTAATAACGGTGTGCATACGAGATAGATACATATGAGCTTAATACAGTGTGCATACGAGGCAAAATTGTATTCGAAAGCAAAGACAATGCAAATTATATACATACCGTCATACAAACAAGCAAAGGATGCATACGAGGACACATATGAGAAAATATTAACGATGCATAAGAGTTAACAAATAGTGTGCATACCAGTTAAAAACAGTATGCATACGAGGTAGATGCATATAAGCTTAAACAGTGTGCATACGAGGCAAATTGTATTCGAGCAGTGACAATCCAAATTATATATATAGTGTCATACAAACCAGCAAAGACAATGCATACGAGGGGATATATGAGAAAACAGTTACGATGCATACGAATTAACAAGAGAGTGCATACGAGTTAAAAACAGTGTGCATACGAGATAAAAACAGTGTGCAAACGAGACTCACTCTTTGAACGGCAGATCATCGAGGTGAGGAGCTCAAACAACTGATGCGCTTTTTTCAATACCATCAGCAATCAGGTCTTGTGTTGACAGGGGCGCCTTTGTGTTCTCTAGAACCAAATCAGCAGCATCAATGTTATGGCTGCCACCGCTAACATCAAATATTGGTCCTCGTGTGGAGCCGGCAGTATCAAATATGGGGCCAGGGCTGCTGAAGAAAGACTGCAGAGTGTGATACAGAGAGTAATCAATAATGCATACAGATCAATAACAAGAATCAAGTATAGACATACGGGAAGGTTGCATACAAAGGCCGACACGGGCGGTATGAGTAGTGCACGGTGTCCCAAAGAAAGGCTGCTCAAGAATGCCTGCGTTGTCGCTGCACAAATTAGCTATTGAATTCATCGCACTCTGAAAGTCGCAATCATCAATTGCGAACAACCCAAGACTAGGCTGAAAGGCGTTCTCTTCGACGTATGCTCCAAAATCTATGGGTTCATTCATGAAGGATGGGCTCGGGATTGGTCGGGCGTAAGAAGGGTTGGATAGGGGAAAAACAGTTTTGGAGGGCGACAAAATCGAGTTTGTATACATGCATACGAGTTGCTACAATAATAACTGTGTGCATACGAGGTAGATACATATGAGAAAACAGTTACGATGATCATTTCAACAACATTGCTTGGTAAATGCATACGAGTTGGTCAATTGTGAAAAACAAGCACAGTTATTATAGCACCATTAGTTTATCGAAACAGGGTTACATACATGTGGTCACTTTCTTACACACAGTGATAGGGGGACGCACCGTACATAAGCTACTCAATTTGTTACACACAGATTTCCAATATGGCCATAAGGGCCGCAACAAACATGTTACAGAGCATGATGCATAGCTAAACATGGACTAAAGCAATAACGAAAGAACTGCTTCAAGGAGGCGCGTTGACTTCGTTCTTACGTGTTTCGTTGTTGTCCACATGCTCTGTATCCCCCTTGGGGTCTTCACCCTTGCCATCGACTCCCTCGGTAGGGGTCTTCTCTTCTTGTCCGTGAATTGGGGTAATAGGTGTCCTTGTTTCCACTGTGGATTATGGAAAAAATGCGTCTTAGTCGTCATAAATTTTCATAACAATATGCAATGCATACGACCCATCTGCTACAATGCATATATGCTGTATGAGGCAGTGCATATCATGGTATTCGAAGGCAGTGCATATAAGTTGTACCAAGCAATGCAAATGAACTGATCATGTAAGTGCACTATTAGCATAAGAATGCTCGGCCTCCAAACAGAACTATAAAAAGGCCTACGCAGTACTAAGCGCTGGTTTTGTACTTACATGGTTGGCGCTCCTCGTCACCCTTGCCATCGACTCCCTCGGTAGGGGTCTTCTCTGCTTGACCGTGAATCGGGCTAACAGGTTTCCTTGTTTTCACTGTGGATTAAGGAAAACATGCGTGTTAATCGTCATAAATTTTCATGATAATATGCAATGCATACGACCCATCTGCTGCAATGCATATATGCTGTATGAGGCAGTGCATATCATGGCTTTCGAAGGCAGTGCATATGAGTTGTGCCAAGC
Source organism: Hyparrhenia diplandra (assembly GCA_015847255.1). Lineage (NCBI taxonomy): Eukaryota > Viridiplantae > Streptophyta > Magnoliopsida > Poales > Poaceae > Hyparrhenia > Hyparrhenia diplandra. Next base: position 215,800 of record JADLZK010008201.1, on the reverse strand, counting down.
AATGCAAATGAACTGATCAGGTAAGTGCACTAGTAGCACAAGAATGCTCGGCCTCCAAACAGAACTATAAAAAGGCCTACGCAGTACTAAGCGCTGGTTTTGTACTTACGTGGTTGGCGCTCCTCGTCACCCTTGCCATCGACTCCCTCGGTAGGGGTCTTCTCTGCTTGTCCGTGAATCGGGCTAACAGGTGTCCTTGTTTGCACTGTGGATTAAGGAAAAAATGCGTGTTAGTCGTCATAATTTTTCAATACAATATGCAATGCATACGACCCATCTGCTGCAATGCATATATGCTGTATGAGGCAGTGCATATAATGGTATTCGAAGGCAGTGCATATGAGTAGTACCAAGCAATGCAAATGAACTGATCATGTAAGTGCACTATTAGCGCAAGAATGCTCAGCCTCCAAACAGAACTATATAAAGGTATACGCAGTACTAAGCGCAGGTTTTGTACTTACGTGGTTGGGCTCCTCGTCATCCTCTCCTTTCTTGGGTTGCTCAACCTCCAAAGTGATAGGGTTTTGAGTTGATGGGGTCTCCCCGGGTAAGCCGGGCGTCGATTTAATTCATATAAACTGTATCGAGGCGGTGCATATAATAGTATTCGAAGGCAGTGCATATGAGTTTTAGAAAACAATGCAAATGATGCAAATGATATGATCATTTAAGTCCACTATTAGCAAAAAGAATGGTCCGCCTCGACGTAACTATAAAAAAGCCTACCAAGTACTATGTGCATACTTACGTTGTTGGGACTCCTCATCATCCTCTGCATTCTTTGGTTCCTCATCCTCGAGACTGATAGGAATTTGAGTTGACGGGGTCGCCTCAGTAAGCGGGGTGAGGGGCTCTGCGACAGACCTGTATTTAACACACCGATTTGAGATTTCATTGATGTTTGAGTATGCATCAAGCGAATAAATGTACACTCATATAGAAAACTACCAAACTCATTTCATTTGTTTTTGAAAGCTCCACCCACTCAGTCCGTCATCATCATTACCTTCCCTGTCCATTTCACCATATCCACTGGAACGATCTGCTTCATCATCGGATTCATCATCCGATTCATCAGAATAGTCCACTAAGCCTGATAAACCACCTGCGCATCAAATATAATAAGATGTATGCATACGTACTGCAAAATCATCAGAACGATGCAGTTGAAGTGTCATGCAGAGGTCGTTTTTGAACTCACTTGTTTGGGACTGGTTTGCGGCGCCACTGTCAGGAATGGCGCTATCCTTGTTCTCATCCTTGCTTGCATCTATGGTTAATGTGGAAAGAGGGGATGTTAGACCTTAAAACTATTGTTGATCGAACTGTTGTGGACAAGCATCCATATATAGTAACTTATTCAGTGCTTAACAAAACAAGAAAAAACAACAGAGAGGGCATAGGAGATATAATGTTGTTGTGGGCATTGTTACCAAAAACTCTACCTTGTTCATTGTCATCCCTTGGATGATCCTCAGGAATGGAGTCATGGACAATACGTTCGGCATCGTCAGGGTTTGCATCTATGGTTAACCAATAATACACATGGTTAGTCTATTCACCATAGATGCATATCATCGTATACTGACAACACTATGTTATGGAGTGTGTGGGCATAAGCTACGAAAGTTGAAGAGGCGTGCATTTAGGTTGATCACCGTCTTCACGGCCATGCAACCCTTGTTCTTCCTCCCCCAATGCTCGCACCCATGGAGACGTTATGCCCCGAGCAAAAATAAGAGCATTAGAATTATTTTATATCATAAGCTACAAGTGTGCATCGACGTTGTGTACACGAACATCTGCCCATGTATCGTGGCAATCAGTGCATATGACTCCCCTGTGATGCTGCATATGTACCCACATAATGTGGGAATATATGCCTGTGCATCATGTTGTGTGTGCAGGGACTTGAACTGAGCAATGCATATGAACCTCAAACTGTGTGCATGTGTACATGTAAAGCATCAGGGTAAGTGAAGGCCAGTTGTGGTATTACCAGATTTCCTGCCTTCATCACGGTCGTCATCAGTACTTGTATGCACGGGTTTGTCTGTGCTTGTAGCACCGGGACTCTTGTCTTGCCCTAATAGAACGCGACAAAGGGTAACACAATCAAAATGTTAGTGTTCATGCACAGATTGTTTCTGTGCATACGGAGTGTGGAATACAAAAACAAAAAGTTCAGAGTTCCTACGATCATTACGTGCTTCGCCGTGTGGACGGTCCCCTCCCCCATGCTCCCTCTCGTTACCAACTGCCGCACCGCTCTCGCCTGAGAAATATGTGCAGATTAGACATTTTCCACAATGATGAAGAAGAATTGATCAAAAGGGTGTCGGTAAGAAGTATATTGAAACCTGCAGTATTAGGAGCTATTCCGGTGACCACGTGGTCATGCACAACCCGCACAGGCAAACGTTCAATCATCTCAGCAAACACATCTTTCATTTTTTGCTGTTTAAGAATGATTGCATCTATGGCTCCCTGCACAGTGTGGCACTGCTTCTCAACTTCTAGATCGTACTCACCCACAACTCGAGAAACTCCCGACGAAAGGGGCCCCCCTAATTACGGCTATGCTTTCTCCCAACAAAGTTTCGAAAGCCTTGGAATGTATATGGCACCAATTTCCTGCCGGTGACATAGCAAGTCCGGGTCCGCGGGATAAAACTACAATGATAAAGCCATGGGTTAGTGTATATATATGTATATTTCAATCAGAAAAGGAAATTAAAGTAAGGTCATCCTACATCTTTGACTCCGTAGCAAGTGATGTTATGCACTTCTTTGACCTGGTCCTCCTTCAACATGTTGTCAATGATTTCACTAGTGTACACACCAAGGCGGGGGACTATGTATCTTTCCTGAGGTCCTTTCTTGCTATCCAACCAATCGAGGTAATAAACCTACGCAAAATATGTATAAGTCAAGATTACATTATGGGTGTGCATACAGGTGTGCATATAAAATGTTCACAAGATAAGTCAGGTGTGCAAACATGTGTGCATGCAGGTGAGCATATTGGTGTGCATACAGGTGTACATATATAATTTACACAAGAGAAGTCAGGTGTGCATAGAGGTGAGCATATGGGTATGCATACAGGTCTGATACAGGTGTACATATACAATTTACACAAGATAAGTCAGGTGTGCATACAGGTGAGCATATGGGTGTGCATACAGGTGTGCATATATAATCTTCACAGGCTAAGTCAGGTGTGCATACAGGTGTGCATATATAATCTTCACAAGATAAGACAAGTGTGCATACAGGTGTGCATACAGGTGTGCATACAGAAAACTAAGCATACTACGCATACATACTTGTCATGGCAGTCACTACGTGCTGGTGGTGATTGTAAGCACATAAAAAGAAGACCTGGAACTAGCTCAGAACATTACCGTTAAAGCGACGCTACATCCAGGAATGGTGTGAGATACTTGCTCCTTCTGCACATCCTCATGGAAGCACTTGATTTGCTCACTAAAATTGAGCATGACCTCATGGCACCAATTAATTCTGTTGTAGTTGGACATATCCTCTGTCCGCATGATGTCGTCATTCATGATATACCCGCCGCCAATAGAACGAGCAGCGCTTGAATAGTGCCAAGAAGAAGCACCTCTTCGTCAACTCATCAGTCCCTCTTTTCTGAACCCAATCAATGCAAAAGTCCGCATCAAATGATTGACCGTCCTTCAAGCCAAGTTCTTGACGCGCGCGCCATTGCAGCGAGCCTCTCAGGAATACGTCATCCCCTTGTCTTGCCGATCTCCAACCTTGGACAGTCAAGCACAAGATGGAAAACCTCAATCGTTATGGGCGCTTCTTTCCAGGACCAACATCTATGCACATCTTCTCAAAGATCAACTTGCTTGTACGACCACTTGAGAAATGATGGAGAAATGTTCTCGGTGAGCTTGAAAGAAAGAATTGGCAAGAAGCCGCCTCCTCAATAAAGAGTCGCTGGGTCGCCAGTAAAGTCCCTCCAATAGTCTATGTATCCTTTTTGGGGACCGACCGTGCGTTCCAGCGTGGAGGGGCCCTCTCGCAAAACCAAGATAAATGGCCCCAAAATGAATATCCAAAACATAAACATAGAAATTTTAAAGTTACCAAAAATAAACTACAAATCTTCATGTATTGACAATGCATATATGAACATACATTAATGCAAACAGTTACTGCTTCAATAGTGCATACAGTTATGTGTATAGAAGTGCATACAAGAAAATTCATGAAACTTAACAATGTTGACAGTGCATATAGATTTTAGTTGGCAGTGCATACAAGTGTGTGTGCCAAGTAAATTCATCACCTCGGAGGGTAATCCGTAAACATAGTGTATGCGTGCCAACATTATGCATGCACTGCACACAGATATGGATTGAAAAGTGCAATAAAAACAGATATGCATACACCAGCAATTACAAAAAAATAGGCACATCATGTAAATAACTTACCGGTTTTACGTGGTGTCGGTAGTTGATTTCTTCGGTTTCTTTGTTGATGCTTCCGGTTCATCGGATCCACCTATAATGCAGCCAAAAAGGGCATGGGTTACAAAAGAAAACACTACCAAAATAACAAGATAAAAAAAACAGAAAAACAGAATGAACGGAACTTACAGGCTTCCGTTTCTTGCTCTTTGTTCCCTCCGGCGCTGGGGGAGATAGCCCGCTGCTCGGGAGGCTGGTTGCTGGTTTTTGCCCTTTTGCCTTGCTCACAGGCGTGTTTGGCGTCGTGCATCGACGGGTCCATGAAAACGCCTTCATCATCATCGGTGTCGTCGAACTGCATGGACCGGGCCCGATTGGCTTCTTCCCTCGCCCGGCCGCTCTCTTTGTGTTTGTCCGCTCCGTATCCCGTTGCATACAAGTGGAAACAAAAAACAAATGTTACATCCAGATTGCATATGGATCATCCCCATGATGCATACAGAGTGAGTAACAATACTAGTTTATGTAATAACAAAGACACCATAGTGGATGAAATGAGCAGGTGATCAATGAACAAGGCCAATTTTTGTATCAATTATAGCTGGTGATCAATGAGCAAGAAAATACAAAAACAAGTGCACCTATATAAACAAAAATCAAAATTTCCTTACATTGCTTAATAAATAAGATGAGGGATTTTAACTTTGAAAACACTTACTAGCTCAAAAGCACAATATCTCAGTCATCCCAAACTCTTCAAGATGCAGATCATACATTAGATTGCTTAATAAACAAATGTTACATCTAGAAAAATAAGTGCCAACCACACTACTATGCAGTGCATATAGATTTTGTTTCAGCTGCATATAAAATTGAAATGCATCATTGTATCTTACATAGTGCATATGGATCATTAACAGTCATCCATACAGTCAAGAACAATACTATTTTATGTAATGTCAGCGCAACATAGTAGATGAAAAGAGCAGGTAATCAATGAACATCTCAATCATTGTATGAATTATAGCTTAATACATGAGTGGAAACCAAACTACTATGCAGTGCATATGGCTTTTGTGGCCAGCTGCATATAAAATTGAGATGCATCATTGTATCTTACATAGTGCATATAGATTATCAACACTCATGCATACAGAGTCAAACCTGATGAGGATTTTTTACTTAAAAATCAGTTAGAACCTACAATACATCTGCAGTGAAGATCAAAATTTGCAATACATTATTATAACAACCCTAATCTGAATCAAAAACACAATATCTCACTCATCTAAAAGCCTCCAACATGCACTAGATACATTCACATACTAGCTACAATACATTATCATAACATACCTAATCTGAAAGAAAAACCACATAAGCTAGTATGCAAAGGTGCATACGGATTTTCTGGCCAAAATCATATAAATTTGCAATGCATCGTTGTTTCTTCCATATGCAACATCAAACAAGAATGCATACAAAGTCGGTTATGTCTTCCAGAATTTGAACCTTTGTGCATACCAAACTCTTCAAGATGCGGTGTTTTTAATATAACCGTCCGTGAATTTGAACTTTTAAATCACATACTAGCTACAATATATATGTAGTCAACACCAAAATTTGTAATACATCATCATAACAACCCTAATCTGAACCAAAGCACAAAAAAATACTATGCAGTGCATATGTATTTAGTGGACAGATGCATATAATATTGCAATGCATCATTGTGTCTTTCATATTACATATGGATCATCAATAGTAATGCATACAATGTCCACTTTTTGTGTTCCATATAGAACAACCACATCAATGTAACCTGTGCATACCAAACTATCACACCAAACTATCACATAGCAAAGCATATACAGTGCATGTACACTAATAAATCATAGGCACAACAGAAAACTATCGCACACTTTAAACACTGCTAGGTATGAAAAACAATTCATGTCAAAATACACAGTAATCCATACAGAACCAATTGTGTATTGCATACAAAGTGGTCCCCGCCAATATGATAACCCCCCTGCATACCAAGCTTCCACACGGAAGAAATATGCAAAGTGCACACTCACCTTGGCGGGCTGCTCCTCCCCTGTAACTTTCTCAGCATTCTGAGAAGCAATTCTCACCGCCTTCTCCCTCTGAGAAACGCGCCTGCCAGTTTTCCCCTGAACCACCGGTTCAAAGATCGCACGGCAGAGCCGCTATCGGTGTCTCCGGCACCGCTCCATCGGTGGCCTACCAGAAAGGGAAAAAATGAATTTTTTCTAGGAAGAAAAAGCAATGAAAACCACATAGGGGAAAGAGGAAAAGAAACCAACCCCCTCAGGCGCTTTGTACGCCGCCGCGTCCAGCCTTGACGGCCGCCACGGCCGCCACCGCGGCTCCGGCGACTGGTAACCACCTTCTTCACTGGCTTCCCAAGACGTTTGGCCCAATCTGCTTCAAACTCTGGGATCGTCGGAGCCGGGCGGGCTCCGGTCCCCGACCGCTCGGCGGTTCCCGTCCCCCGCCACGGAGCCGTCCCCGCCTACTACGCCGCCCGAAACCTCCGCCCGGGCCTCCCGAACCGCCACGAGAACCGCTGAGCCCCCGCCGCGGATGCGCGCCGGATTCTACCCGGAACCGCCCGCTGGACCTCCGCCCGCCGCCATCTACCCCCCTCCGGCACCTCGCCCGCCTCGAGATCCGCCACCAAAGCACCGGTTCCTCCTCCATCCTAGAGCGGTCGCCGGAGCCATCCCCGTCCGCGCCACTCTTCCGTTCCTGCCAAAAAAAACAGATTTGAGCATACCCTAAACCCTAGATCCGCGAGACCAACAACAGGGCGCGGCTGTGCTCACCTCCATGCGCTCGGATGCCGGTGATCTCGTCGCCGGCGACACGGGGAGGCGTCACGATGGGTGGCTAGTGGAAAACCGCAGGAGAGAGAACGGGGAGAGAGAGAGCGGAGAGAGAGAAATGAGAGAGACGAATGAGGAACTGCCTCGAAACCGCCGCAGCGTCGCTGCATATTCCCCCCACGCATTCTTTCAGATTCACCCCTCAAGAATTACGAAATAAAGAAAAAGATCCTGTGCATACAAACCTCGTATACATCAATAGACATGTGACTCGGCGTTTAAACCGTGAGTGCATACATAGGCGTCTCCAAATTGGAAAAAAGGAAAAAGGATCGAATCCACTAATCCACCGCGTGGTCGGAACGCCGCGTCTCACGCACAAAAAAAGGACAAATCCAAACGCTCTGTCGGGTCCACTTAAAAAAGGCGTCCCTTAACGGCACGTGCCCACCGAACCGGTCGTAAAAAATACGATGCATACACAACTTCGTTACGCCTGGCAGATAACTTCAAACGCCAAGCAAAACACGTATCGCGGCGCTTCCTACTATTTCATACACCGAAAGTGAAACCTCCCCCGTATGCACTTTCCCTCAGTATCACGAGAAGAGAGCCGATCGGACCCCACACGGCCTGTCGGCCGCCCCAAAGACACCTCGCCACGCCGAAAGCGGGCATCCCCACCACCGTGACGGGCGACCCCTACCGGGTTGGCCCAAATTTTCCCCACGTGGTTGGGTTGGACCAACTCCCCACCAAAGCTGGTTTGGTGGAACCAAATGAAGCCCTGTTTTTGGGCTGCGAGGCTTCCCTAGCTATTGGAAGCCCAAAGCTCCCAATAGTATATCTATATATATATATATATATATATATATATATATATATATATATATATATATATATATATATATATATATATATATATATATATATACACACACACACACACACATACATACATACATACATACTATTGCTAGGAGCGTGCGCTTGCATGCGCCGCGTGGAAACAATGTACCGATAGGTGTGTAATGGCACCGAGTTCTGACAAATCATAGTTCTTGTTCTTGCATAACATGAACTTACTCGTTTGTGATAGAGCCGGGTGCTACCAAGCATTGGTATTATGCATACATAAAAAAAAATACAAACCGTGATCGCTAAGGTCCCGAAACGCCGAGCGCAACTATAATACAAAAGGGCTAAGTCAGGTTTCACCTCAACACATCGGTGTTTTGGGCACACCCCGTGGCGCATGATGATACAACATTTTTGTTCTTGTATAACTTAGATCTAGCGAACCACAACAAAGTGATAAAGTCATGCGGGCATGAAATCATTGCAACTCCATTTGGTATTGCCGGGATGGATATGACCAACTTGATACAAAATATAATACATTACAGGATACATTGATCTCGATAAGCAAACAATATACCATTGTTCATATTCATGGGGCATCCCTCACACATGACAACTCGATGCAAAAAGAATCTTCAGTTTAGGGAGCGTGTTAGGTAGTAGTCGTGAAGATGAAGCAAGTGTCGCTAGGCAGTACGTAATCAAGTCCTTGAAAAACAAATCTAGGGCCCAATTTTCTTCTCATTGCATACAAAAAAGTAGACCATGAAGCATCCCACACCCACATAACCCGATCGCGCAAAGTTCACAAATGGAGACGAAAAACACTTCCGGGGGATTTTTAGCTCTCTCTTTACCATACCGCATTGCACCGAGCCATTTTTCTCAGTACCAAGCAACGGATCTGCCTGCATAGAACCAAATTAAAAAGTATGTTATAAATGGTAGAGAATGTAGGTCGTCATAGCACATTACAATTCTCGAATTAGTATGTAAATAATTTTCATCTTAACATGCATGATGCATCACCGGGCCGATGTAAAACAAGAAAGGCATGTATGCAACAATAGAATTAAATATAGCTATTTGTGTCCCGGTGCGCCGTGAAACACAAGATTCTATTTTTGCAACCGCAGAATGCGCAACAACACAAACACAAGCAATGGGGATCGGCTCACCAAAATTATCGATTCGGTTGGAAATAAATGGGATAAAAATGGTTTGACTACCTCTAGAGAAGACATGTAACTAACACATGGATACGATATATATGTGAAAAGCTAATTCTGCAAATATACGCTGGGCAACAGAGGTTCAACCATATGGCTTTTGCCTGTTGCTGTGAATCTAATGCTCACAAATTGCTGTAAAGGAAAGCCACACGAGTAAAACAGATGTCTTAAAATTGAGGACCTAGTGTCTGCAGTACCAGCACATAGTTTTCTATGCAACACTGAATATTGTCAGTTCTGACAAATTTCCATGTATGTAAATCATTATTATGTATGAAGTATAGCAAAATAAACTTATAATAGGCATTGTGCTATTAAACCCACTTCTTGCTGCTATAGTTAACCTACCTTGCTACTATTCCATCTCTATACCCTTAAATTGTTTCCTGTATTTTGTTTACATCTCTATACCCTTAAATTGTTTCCTCAGATTTTTTATCGTTATCGAAAAAAAAATTATGTAACCATACTTACTCAGTTAGAAGGCCATCTTGTGTGCCGGCTGCCGGTTACCAGGCCGACCGTGCGGAGACAAAACAAAAGACATTGGACATGAGAAGAAATTTTGCTACGTGTGTAAATAGAGGGCAGTCCTTTAATTGAATGGACTTTTTTTTTGTCCTGATTACCTACAGGTCAGCTATAGGTGAGTCCTTATTTGAATGGATCTCCATTGGACAAAGGTACCGACAGGTAGAGGTAGAGCATGCATAGATGTCTACAATGCGTGGTGCAAACATATTGGAACACACGTAAGTGGCGTAAGCAAGCATGGTACTATTTTATATACAGCTGGATAACATATATGATATGATAAGAACTGAAAGCAGTATTACAAATTCAGGATGGATGCAAACAGGCAGTAATCGGACAAATTTCAGATCAGTACATAGTTGTTTACATGCATGAAGAAGTGCACCATTGAGTAGATATCAACGTCTTGCATACCTTCAATATCCGTACAACATTCGATATTGCTTTGTTTCACATCCGGGATCGAAAAGGCAAGCCCGGGGAGTGGATTCACTTCAAGCCCGTCCGATACGCTCTCATCGGATTCGAGAAGCAAAGGGCCGCCACTGCCTCTTCACCCAAGAAGATGCCACATACGATGTGGAAATACAAATTCTTCTTCATCCGATCCGTTTTTGTCTACAGTTTTTGTCTTGGCTCATATCGATTGTTTAGTTGTTTAAAAAAATTTAAGATAACTCACCCCGTTGCACTGGATGAAGAAGGCCAACGTATAGGTGGAGAATGAGCTCCAAGCAAGCGAACTAGTACGAAAACCAGGAGAGCACACCGCTGTGGTTGCCAAGCTCATGAATGAACACGCCACAGTGGTTGCCAAGCTCAACCAGGATGAGCCGATGAGGCGTTTACCAAAGAAGATGTGGACATTTTCTTCGGCCTCCTCCCCATCCTTTTATAATCTCCTGCGTCGGTCTTTGTGTTTGTACCTAGGTGTCCTAGGATGAATCGGGAAAAGGTATAAGACAACAAAATTATTGAGCAATGTTGTACAAGCTTATAGATAGCACGAGTCACATAGATATGCAGGACAAAACAAAACCTTTTAGAGCCATTCAAAAAAACCTTCAAAAAAAGGAAGGATAATGCACTTTACAATCTAGATTTCGGTGCTTACCCAAGAAGATGTGCTTCTCTTGCAACATCTTTTTCGACCTCCACGCAGAACACCAAGAGATCTCAGCGGCCAAACGCCGCGATAAACGCCTCGTTCACCGCCGCGCTCCCCCGCCGGTCACGATCCTCGGTCAGGAAGTCAAGACGATGGCGCGACCTCGCCGTAGCCGCCACCAGGAGGCCCCGCGAAGGACCCCAGATCTGCAACCACCGAACAAAAACTTCTGTATTTGTTGTTTCTAGAACCACAGGAAAAACCAAATCTAGCTAAATGGATGTGATAAAAGAGGTGCACCTGGATGGAGACGAAGGCGAAGGCGAGGCAGACACCTGTGTCGGACCGCTCTCTACTCTTGTTTGGTTCTCAGAAGAGTTTGGAAGTGAGCAGAAGAGGGGAGAAGAGTAGTACTACCTACTGTACTAGTATAGTTGGAGTATGAGAGAAGGAAGAGGCCAGAGAGACTGCGAGAGAAACAGAGAGAGACAATATGTGTACTAGTAGTAGTACTACTGCAGAGTGTTCAGACACCATATGGCCCCATGGGCACCCGCCCGGTTAATAATGTACTCCATGGCCCCATGGCCCCATGGTTTTGCATCTTACTCTCCATACTAGTACTTCAAATTTCAAATGTTAACTCTTCAAATATTTGAAATTCAACTTTCAAATAATATCCACCAAACGTGACAAAAGTAGTACTCCGTTTCAAATTATAGTTCGTTTGACTTTTTTTTACGCAAGTTTGACCACTCGTCTTATTCAAAAAATCTGTGCAAAAACAGTCAAGTTTAAGTCATTCTTAAAGAACATTTGATAATAAAGCATGCCACAACAAAAGAAGTGATATTTTGCATAAAATTTTGAATAAGACGAGTGGTCAAAGTTAGGGTTGAAATAGTAAAATGACCTACAATTTGGAATGGATTAGCAGTAAGAATACAGTAGCTTGACACATCATTATTTTACAAAATCGTAGAAAGAAAAATCATCACATTTGGAGTTACGATGAGGGAGAAAGACCGCCAAGTTGTAACCATAGATTAATAAAAAAAAAAAATTAGGGTTCTTGAGCCCCGGAGGTCTCGACATGGCGGCACACCGGCGTGCGCGGATGTCACCGGGAGATGAGGCCTCTAGCGACGGGAGGACCACCACCGTGATCCCCGTGAGAACCTAGCGTTCCTATCTTTGCTATCGGATGAGCGGGTTTAGGCGGTACCGAGTTTGACACCGACGGTGGCGGGCGGGCACGGCGGAGCGGGGGCGACACTCCCGGCCGACGAGGACCGGCCGAGGTTAAATGGACGGGATGGAAAGCATCAGAAACGCAGTGTAGACGCTTCTGAAGACTCGAGCGATGCAGGGACGGGTCCGAGAGGGGTTGCCGCCGTGGAGAACCATTGAACGCGGCGGCGTGAACCGGCGGACACGGCAGCGTTCCAAGGCGCCGTCAACGGCATAGGCATAGCTAGCAACGCCGGGTGCTCGCGCGGCCATGGCTGCATGGTCGCGGGCGGCGGTCATCGCAAAACATGAATGAATATAACACGAATTACCACATAATCATCCATCACGCATCAAAAGTAAGATATAGATCACATAATGCAATGCATGGGTGCATTGTCGTCATCATCAACATATACATAGATTCATGCGAGTCCACTCGCTTCTCATGCCCACCCTACTTGCACAAACAACCTCCTACACTCGTCGCGGATCCTACACTCCTCACCGCAAAGATGCAGTGGAGTGCCGCCACGCTCCCTCCACCCACCGGGTCGATGGCGCCGCGACGTTCCTGCCCTTCGCGATGATGCCGGCGGCGCCGGTTTGGCCAGAGGAGGAAGATGCGGCCTCACCGCTTGGGGCACCACCAGTTGTCGTGTAAGATCGCCACGCCCGTCGCGGAGCATTGCATAGTTCTCGGTCTTCCAGGGGGCCATCGTCGCCGCCGTGTCGCGCTCCACCTCCCGCAACACCTCTCGGGCATGGTCATCATCATCGGCGGCGGCGTTCCGCCTGTAGAGCGCAAGAGCGTGCACATACCGAGCGAGTTCATGCCCTGAGTTGGCGGCTTGTTCCAGCAAGTCGAGCGGTGGCGAGATGGTGCCGCGGCCTTCCACGAACACGGCAGACATGCCTGCTCTGAAACATGCCTCCGTGGTGCCGAACTTGGCGAGGTCGGTGATGAGACTCGCGCGAAACTCGCGCGGTAGTGCGCGGCGCCCCCGCTTCATCATCCGATCCGGCACGAGGTCTAGCGGGATGCTCCATCCCACTAAGGCGAGGCGGCACGCCTCTCATGCCTGGGTACAGGTGGCCCTTAGATTCATGAGGCCCTCCATAGGATGCTCTGCGGCCATGGCGACGCGGAGCGCAATGTGCTCAAGCAACTCCTGCGGAAGGTTCTCCATGGCTCGAGGCGCAGCGGCACGGTTTTCTACGCGCGCGCTCTTGGTCTGGGGAAAAGGAAGATGAACAGTTCGCGCTCGATCAAAATTGGTGGGCAGAAAATGCGGGTTTTTAGTAGTACTAGTAAGAGTGGGCGCAGAGAGATGGACGGACCCTCACCGGTGAAACACGCAGCAGCGTAATTTAGGGCGACGCCATTTACTACCGACGCAGCCTTTCCATATAGTACTAGTATACTAGTATTTTTTCCATGAGACGTGCTGATCATATCCACACACCTTGCATGCGTATCCTAGTTCCTACACACCTCGCTGCCAACACGGCGCACGTCTGCCATCGTTCGCCGCGACAAAGGATGCTTGTTGTTCGGCCGTTGGTTCAGCCACCACCAGATCCAACGTGCTTTTCTCTCACAACAAATCAGCACCATCCAGCCAGCCAGCAGTATTTTTCTCTCACAACAAATCACCTTGGATTCTAGAATCCTGGAGAAAAAAAAAACCAATGTAGAAACATGAGCTGCTTCCAGCAGATTCTGAGTTTCATTTTACCATTTTGCCCCTCATCCATATTGTAGGAAGTGCAGAGAATGAAGGACATAAAAGGAATCTGGGTAAAAAAAGAGATGAAATCAGCTACTAGAATCCAGGATCCCAATAGGAAATTTGATTTTATTTAGAGTCTGGATTTTGGAAATCCATCCGGAATCTAAATTTTAAAAATCTAGAATCTAAACTAAAACTTGGACATATTTCAGTTTGCATGTCCCTCTATTCACTCATCATTTCAAAGAACAATCAAACATGCACACAAATTTGGAAACGTATAACACATGTATTATACGAAGTATATCACAACCCACGTTTTAGATTGCGCGCTATGAAATTGAGCGGCAGCCTCTTCTGGTCACTATTGCCGCTATAGCGCGCTATTTGCAACGTAGCGTCAGCATGCAGTTCACGCAATAGCGCCGCTATAGCACGCTATTTGTTTCGAAAAATAGGAAATCAGGACAAGTATATATAATTATAATCGATAAGTGATAATTTGATAAGCGTATACTGATAACCATATAATAAAGTTCTTATCCTCAAAGCAAAAAGACCATAAAAGCATCAAGTCAAGTACATAAGCAAACAACCATAAAGTTACTGAAAATCACTCAATCACTAACAATTGGGCTGGGCTGATCAATTTGTCAACAAATACACAATAGCGCGGTATGACACTATTTGAGCTTAGCTAGCTTGAATAATAGCGCCAAAAAGTGCAATTGCATAGCACGAGCTTCTCTTCTCGGCGCTATAGCGCCTATAAAACACATCTCAAATTATCAAGTTTGTTCGATTATGAAATAAATATCATTAGATTGATTATGATATGTGTATTTTTAATAAATAATTAATCGACCATCTAGAGATCGAGGTAGCTATCCATCCGCATAAGATCGGTCGATCAAACAAAATCATTATTATTTATGTTATGAAATAAATATCATTAGATTGATTATGAGATGTATTTTTTTTTAATAAATTAATCTGAATGTGATCAATAGAGTAGTATTTAGTACTCCCTTCATACTATAAAAAAATGCAATTCTCGTTTCCCAAGAAGTAAATGTATTTAAACTGCGCGGCAATTATATATTAAAATATATTAATATTTTACTAAGTAATTAGTATCATCGAAAAGATCTTTAAGTCTAGTTTTTAATAAATTTATTTGGAGATATAAATGTTGCACGTAAAATGTCCATTTTTACTTGACATTCCTTGTTTGACCGTCTGTCTTATTCAAAAATAAGTTTTAAATTTTTTTTTTTTATTTTGTTATGACTTGTTTTATCGTTAGAGATGCTTTCATAATAATTTATTTATTTTATTAATTGGATAAATATTTAAAATAAGATGAATGATTAAACAAGAATTGTAGAGGTTAAAAACGAACTTTTATTTGTGGGACGGAGGGTGTATTTTCTATAAACCTAGTCAAAGGCCGTGAAAGTTTGGTAGCACGCTTCCCATAGTTGCAAGCTTTTTGGAAACAGAGGGAGTACAAATTTGGTCAAACATACTAGTACTCCACTTGTAGTACTACTACTACTCACCGTTTCTATGGACACGAAACCCATAGTTGCATGTTTTGTGGAATGGAGGGAATAAGCACGAGCACGACTTGAGTTTGGAGTGGAGAGGGATGTGTTGCACCGTCGGCATCACTCTTTCTTTCTTTACGAGTACGGTAGAGCGGGATGCACGTGTTGCACTGTTTCCAAAACATGACCGTAGAGACGGTTATTTTTTTGTAAACACATGGTGTAGAGATGGGAACCAACTCTTTTTTTACTTTATTTTTCCTTTTGTAGTATTTCGTTTCTTATTTATTATAAAAAAATCCAATTCTATTGACCGGGTTGGTTGCCCCGGCGAACCGCCCGCCGGTTCGGCTTGGAACGCACACCTCCCGCTGTTCTCGCAGGAGGCGCCGTTTCGTAGATGTTAAATACAAGCAAAAGAACGGGCGGGAGGCGTGAAGCCGGCTAGGGCCAACTAGTCAATCGATCAAGAATGGCGGAAAGGCCACGCAAAGAAGGCAAGGCAAGACGACGCGGCGGCGACGACTTGCTTCCTTTTGATGCTGCCAGATGATCTGCTGTACGAGATCTTCGTGCAGTGCAAGGAGCTCGACGGATTTCTTTCTCCATGGCTCTACTTGTACCTTCGTCAAGTCTGCAGGAAGTTGCGGATCCTCTTCACCGACTGCGACGACATGATCCGGCTCGTGTCGCTCCGTCGGCTTCGTAATCTACGCGGTAGGCGGCGACCACGCTGGGAAGTCCTCAGAGCCAGGGAGCAATTGGAGAAGCGCTTCCTCGAGGCCGGTCATCCGGAGGCCATGTGCTACGCCGGGATGCAGAAGTTGATGGACACGACGGCGGGCTGGTCGTCGGCGCGAAGGAAGACTCCAGCCGCGGATCCCGCGGGGCCTGGCTCGTCAAGCAAGCCAAGGACGCTGGGGACCCCGGCGCGGCTTACTTCTTGGCGATGCTAAAGTACCGTCGGAACCCCACGGACCCCGACGCGCTGGTGCTGCTCCATGGAATCATCGGCGGCGCCGGCCCGCTCCCTGACGGCCGGTGGGAGGGCCTTCGACACGCCACAAGCGCGCTTTGTGACAGAGTCACCAATTTATAAGAAATCAAGTATAATTCGCAATCACCGGGGCGATCGCGCAGCCTACACTTGAGTCCATATAAACCCGGTATTCCGAAAATCTCGAGTGATTTCAAACTCATCAACAACATACAACAGGATCGTTGAGCTTGGTAGTAAAATCCGCAGGTATTTCAAACCAAATTCGATATATTAAACATCGAGTGCGAGTATAATTTATTACAAACTCGGGTTCAAGTCGCGGAAGCGATAGTTTTGAAAACCAAATAGTCTTTTACCGAAAACAAATATAAGATAGTGCCACTAGATAGTCATCCCAGTAAAGATGAGACAGGGGATATAGATTTGCCTTGCCCCGGCCTTACTCTTCATCAACAGAAATGACAAGTCTTACAAAGAACCATGGTAAACATGCTCACCGCAACAACGGGGAATAAAACCGAAAGTACAAAATACTCGGCTAGACTTACCCGTCCAAAATAAAATAAAAGACTCCAAGGATTATGCTAGGCTTTATCTGGGGGTTTAGCCGACTCACATTAATTTCAAGAAATAAGATTGTTTAGTGGGCCTATACATGCTACTTGTATATTTTTCCAAGTTAACGAGGTACTTAATTAATTATATAACATAGATCCCGTATAGTCAAGATTAATCATTGCTCAAGAGAATAAATAACAAAGATAAGTAACTTGATCAGAATTATATCACCGTTTGTAACATGATAAAATAACATATAGTGTAGTGATTAAGACTACATTGCCGTTGAAGCAACCCGGGTTCTCACTAACCAGGAGAGATGGCGATTCGAATCGATTTGCAAACCAGCTGGTAAATACCCTGACACACACCAAGTCTACTTTGCAAAGGCAGACCCGATTACTCTCAAGACGTTACGGGACGTAAAAGTCTCGGTCTTGCCGGCTACCCCCTCCTTCTCGGGTGCCAAGTGAGCGTACAACAAGGTCGACGCCATCGTGCGCATCTTCTTGCACCCAATAACAATCCCCATCCACCAACGCCAAAGGAGGAGCGATAAAGCGAGCATGGCCGGCCCCTAACATTCTTGCGAAGCCGTGGCTCACGACCCCGCGGAGCCTACTAAATGCCGTAATCGTTCAACTTCCGACCACGGCCCGACAAAGTATGAGTTCTTAAACGACCCGGTGGAAAAAGACCACAAGTTCCACCCAATCTAACATGTTTTAACTTAACAGGTTCTCAAGAAGAAATTGACAATCACCCATGTGATTGTTCACAACATTTCCTCAAGTGACCGAAATCACTCGCTCTCATTGCAATCATGATCGCGAGCATTAACCTAGACCTCTATATAGGATAGGCAACTTTCAACAAGGATCATAATGCATCAACGGTTTCAACCATTTTCCTAAACTTAATGCAGAAACATATAAAAGACTCAAGTCGATTAATTGGAAGAATTAGGAAAGGGCGGGAATGCTCCGGGGCTTGCCTCGCGAGAACGTTGCGGAACGCGTGCTCGGGACACTCGGTCGGCTCGTCGGTCGACCCTTCGTCTCCTGTGACTCCTCCAGATCGCACTCCCAAATTGGAACAGCTCCCCGACTCCTCGATCAGCTCCTCCCGAGAACTTCCCCGATCCTAAGATGATGCATATGATGGAGAAAAGATATAATTACTATAACATGAATATCAACTTGCAATGAGTAACAATATGTATGATGGATGGATGCTTCATGATGCAAGCTATTAGTAAGTGCATATCTCTTCTGCAGAAACATAACTTAATCTATACTACTAAAAAGAACGAAAGGGAATAGTCCACCTCCGCTAATGATAGGCTCTAATCACCTCGCCCGGATATCGCCGCTCTCTGCCGTCCCGCAAAGCGCAACCCCACTCGGCTCAACCTCGCGCACCCCACTCCTCCCACGACCTTGCCACCCGCCATCGGCCATCTCCCCCTATCCCAAGCCGTGAGTCGCGGGCGGCGCGGCGGCCAGCTCACCGGCACCGGGCCGGCAGCCCGACCCGCGTCCCCATCCCTCCCACGCCATTACCCGGGGCGCGGAGCGCCGCTGCTTTGCCAGCCATGCCTGATCTTGAGCGGCGGAGGGAGGACGGCGGCGGGGGCGATAACCACCTCCACCACAATGATTCTTTGCGCTTCTTCGCCACGACACCGCTGGGGATTGGTGTCGCGGTGGACGGCGTGCTGGAGGGACCAACTACGGTCCTGTGGGTGGGAGCGTTGGTTCATTGACCGCACATCCACCAGCTCGCTTCCTTCCTTGTCAAGCTCTTCCGATCCGTGGCCCCTGCTCCAAAAAGAAAGACGCCGTGGAGCCGTCGCGGGCGAGGTGGTGGTGCACGCCCACCCCACCCAGAGGTGGAGCACCGCCGCCAGGGCGCCCGGACGCCATCGTCCCTTTGCCGCCACGTAACCGCCCGGCACCCGACTCCCATCCACGCCGCCAGCCCCTCAGGGACCCGGCGCACTGACGCCGCCGCCGAGCCGGCTGTGACCCAAAGACACAAAGGCGTCGTCCAAAGATCATCCTCCGTCCCACGGCCGGCCGCCAACGAAAGTGGTGGCCGACGAGGCGCTCAACGTGTCTTCTCTTCTGTGAAGAATAATAATCTCAATTGTTTGATAAGAATCAAAACGATGGATCAGTATTGAACAAATGGTAATTCACTGCCCACTGCCATTCCATGCCCACCAGGTGTTTGCTTCTATGCCAACGTGGTGAAGCATTGGTGCACTGGTGATAGATTAATCATGTTCTGTTCTATAGTTTTTCCTGATTGATTCACATCTAGACACCTTTGATTTATAACAGAGAATGGAAGTATGCACCAATTCTTGGAGCTTTTTCCTGAACACAGAATCTGCAAACTTCCCTGTGAGATTTTCACTGAAATAGTTGGAAGCCGGTATTATATTGCTCCAGAGGTATTGCAGAACCATTATGGACCGAGGCTGATCTATGGACAGCTGGAGTGATACTCTATGTTTTAGGCAGGTGCATTAATTAGACATGATATTTGACTGTTTGCAGTTTTGCTTCACTGATGTTTTCTGGATGTACTCAATTCACTCCTTTAATTTTGTACCAGATACACATGAATGTGTACTTCACAAAGTGCCGGATGAGCATTTTGGTTTTAAATCAGGCCAGTGGCACAGGCAGTGCAAAGGATCTTATAAGAAAAATGATCCTTGTCCATCAAAGAGTATGAAAGCCCATGAAGTTCTAAGTCAGTATCGTTTAACCCTTGTGCACATTACTTTTTTTCACATTTCAGTACCTTATATTCACCTCTCTTTGCTTTTTCTTAGAATGACTTTGACCGGATATTTATTCCTGGAAATTCACAGTAACTATTGTAAGATCGAGGAATTGATAATAGTTGTTCACAATTTAATGAACCTTTCTTTCTAAATGCTCAGACCATCCCTGGGTATGTGATAATGGAGTGGCTACTCATCAAACTCTAGATCCAACTGATCTTTCTTGTATCGACAAATTATCTGCAGCGAATAAATCAAAGAAATTGGCCCTACAGGTATGCGTACATGCCATGGAGAAGTTATTTCCATTTTTGCATCATGAAGTACTCTATATTAGCTTGGCAATTCGATATCAAATAATTTAATTATTTTCCATTTGTGAATCTTTCCGATTGTGGCCTAAAAGGAATCCAACAAGGTCAAGCCACCGACCCAACTCGCCGTTTGTCGCCTCATCCCAGTCCTCACCAGGTCTTCTTTTTTACTTTTTTTCCTGTATGTGCAATGCCCCTGCTTGCCTTCTCTTGTTGGACAATAAATGATAGACGACGTCCAATTAGAAGATGACACATGAATTACAGCTGAAATCTGCGATCTGTTGTTTGGTACTTTTTGTCGTGCAGAACATGAGGATTTGGAGACAATCTTAATCTGAGATACAATTGTTAATTTTGTGGAGCAACGAACTATCTGATTCATGTTAGTAGAGCCTTCATAATAAGCTCATGTGATTTGCCTCTGAGCAGGACCTCCATCATCATCATTCAGGGCCTCAGCGACAAGCAACTGTGAGCTGTAGTATGCCGTGCAGTGCTGCAGATGGACCCCAACATATTCTTGTTGGTTGTGACAAATCAGGTGGCAGAATTGGTCTGCTATCGTCGAAGTTCATGCTTGATGCTGTCAGCGTGCTACCTCGTTCATCTAAGTAAGTTTTGTCGCCATTCCCTTTTCTTTGAAGCTAATAATGCCCTGTGTTGCCATACGTCGACTGGTCAACAATAACAATGCAAAGAGACATGCAATCTTAAGAACAAATGCCTAGATTGAATCCACAATTTGTTCAGGGCTCTGAGATGCCGAAGTAAATTTAGAGTCTCATATTCAATAGATGTTTAAATAGCGCGAAAGATATGCCCAGTCGTATTCATAGTAGTACTGTTAATTTAATTGTAAAGTTAAGCCTCCAGTTTAACTGAGTTGAAGAGTTTCTGCTTTCATTCATAAAAAGTAAAGAAATATATATTTCTGAATTTTTAATCTAAAAAAAAAAAAAAAAAAAAAAACTCTTGTATTGTCATTTTTATTCCACTGTTCCTGCTCTTACTTTCAGTATTTGTGTTGTTTCTACGTGTTTTGGACTAATGGAAGGACTATAATTTTGGCCACACTTCGATCATCACATCACATATTAGATTAGTGATTAAATTGTGAGAAAATTCAGTGGAAAATAGTGCCTCTCCTGCACCATTGGTGTAAAACTTTTGTCCTGATATTAGACTAGCTGTGAGGTGAAACATCTGTCCTGATAGTTTTGTCAGTCGCTATCATACCACTATGATGCTTAAGGAAAGAAAGCACCTTTCCGATGATAGCTCAATGTTAGCTCAGTATTATTATTTTTATAATTGCCTGCAGTCACATTGTGTGCCTAACTGACCTTTCACAGAGTGAAGTTCACTACGTTTTTTATTAGGGACATTTACTAACTCAGATTTATGTGATATACTGTTTCTCTAATTCAGCATTGACAATTAGATGTAGTTATGAAAGCATGTTATACCCTGGAATGCCAATCAAAACTATGCCTCATGCTTGAACTGAATAAAGCACCTGATGATGGTACAAGTTGCTTTCTGAAGCTTTGGTCAAAGTGCTTGAAGAGGACTTTTAGTTTCAGTTCCTAACAGAAGATCCTGAGCTGTGAACATGGATGTTTGGTGCATGACTTGAATATATTTAGTGATCATGATGCCATGGAACTTGTTTGAACATGTCCCATATTTCTTGAATCAGTTTGTGGCTTAATGGTTGCTTCAAAATTTCTCAGTCTTGTGTTATATTTTTTTTCTTCAGACATGATAGCATTTGCTTGGTAGTTGAAAATGTTTTGATCAACTACCTTGATGCCATGATTATATATATATGGGTCTAAAAAATATTGCACTCATGTCCATCTATTTATGCTTTCTCTATGTTGCAGGTTTATGTTAATTCTTTGTCGTAAAACTTAAATACTTGGATATATTATATACCTATTTTGTTGATAATCAACTTTCTATTGTTTCTGCTTGCACCAAGATGCAAAATTTTGAATCAAGGTCCACACCTCGGTACATTGCATACCCGTAGCAAAAGCACGGCATTTAACTAGTCTACACAAGAAACACTAACAAGCTACATCAAGCAACACCTTATCTCTCTCTCGACAAGAAATGACAGCTAGACATGCTATCACTAAAACAGTCACACAGGGGAGTTCTACAACTCCAAATTCAGTGAACTAGGACTCTATGGAAAGCTAACAAAATTTCCTACAAAACATTCCACATTGTCCAGAGCTGAATCTGAACCTATCAGCCTCGAAATTGGGAAAAACAGAGGCTCTGTTTTCAGCCCAAACATCACATACAACCTCCATAACTCACAAACTACTCATGCAACTTATCTCAAGCTTAACCAGCAAGTAAACCAAGTAATTATCTACCAAATAAACCTACTGGACATGTCAAAAGATAATCTAAAGCACATAAAATAATATGGCCTAGCAAACACTACACTTGCACACTATAATCAAATAAAATGCTAGAACAAGAAAATGTCAAAACTTCTAAGCTGATCAAACCAAGCTTACTAACAGATCATAATCATGCTAGAAACACATAATAAAAATACTAATACACATTACCTTCATATAAACATATATTTCTAGCCTATTTTCCATGCATATCAAATATGATAAATACATAACTACTTCAGAAAATTCTACCAAAATTACCAGAGCATACTACTGGAATATAACAGCTACCATAAAAATCTCATGGCAAGGTCATGCTTATACAGCCCTACACAAAAATGACAAGTTTATACCAAACCTAAGCATGAAAATACTTTGTACTATGAAAAGTGTCAGACAACAGATTTCTGAGTATGTAAAGCTACTGAAACCTATCAAGAACCACCACACCAAGTTTCACACTCAAAACCCTAATATTCATTTTTCTATGAATTTCTAAAGATCACATAGCAAATAGCACATAAATAGAAAATCACATTTCTTCTACAGAACATACCATGCATGGTATTTTTCCTAGACTCTACTCACAAAAACAAGCACTTTTCATATAGAAAGCATATTTTTATCCTGTACCAATTAAAAGATATGATTTTCCTCAATTTACATGCATTTCTAGCCATAAATAAAACTATATATAAAAGTTCTCAGAAAATAGGATTTCATATTTTTATACTGTAGCCTATCTTCTAACAAGCATGGCAAAATTTGTTTCACTCAATTTGGACTCAAAATGACCAAGATATGAATTTCTAAAGCATTTCATTCAAATGCGGAAAAACGTAAAAAAAGAAAAAAAAAGGAAATCGGGCGGGGCCCGCATGTCAGTGGCTCCAAAACAGAGCACGGCGGCGGAGCGGCGGATCGGCGGCGGATTTCGCCGGCGATGACCAAAACGGGTAACCGAAAGTACTCTAATCGACACTACTCGACGAGGCGGTCGCGTTGGTGCACTTGGTTCGACTTCGAAACCGACCGACACGGCGGCGACGGCGGCGTCTGCGGCTGCTTGGGCGGCGCGGACGGGCGGCGGTCCGCCACTCCGGTGCTCAATTGAGCCACCTAACCTACGCTTCGACCCCTGTGAACTCCAAAGCGACATGCAAGGTGGTTCTAGGCCTAACGAAGCAACGACGGTGACAAGACGAGCGCGTCTTGCGGCGGGCGCTCACGGGCGGCCAAGGTCGGGCGGCGACGCGTACCGGGCGAAATGGCGGCCGGATCTACTCAACCACCTAGCTCACAAGCTCAAGCACATCTAGGCGATCCTAGAACACCAAAAAGAAAGACCTAAACGCGGCTATCGAAGCTCGGCACCAGCTTGCCCCAACGGCGGCCATGGCGGGCTCGCCGGCGGGCGGCGGCGCCATGGATTAGGGTTCGAAACTTCGGTTTTACCTCGATTGGACGATGGCCTTAGGTAGAGTAGCTCATGGGGGCGCTAGGGATTCGATTTGAGGTGGATTGGTGCGGTGGTGACGGCGAACGCGGCGGCGGCGCCGAATCGACGACGGGCGACGGCGCGGGCGGCTCCTCCCGAAGCGAGGAAAAACGGGTGGCGGCGGCAAGTGGAGTGAGGTTAGGGTTCGGGCGGAGTGTGGGGCGCGGTTTTAAGGCGCGTGGGCGAGCGGACGCGCATGTCCGAGCCGTACATCGGCGCGCGCGCGTGGCCACGTCGCCGCGGGCGCTTATCGGCCGAGAGCCGGCCGATAGGTCCCCCCCCCCGCTTCTGAGTCAGCGTCAGTTTTGGCCTGTGCCTCGAGATCCGTGCAGAATTTGGAAAAAGTCAAAACATCAACTTTGTAGAGAATTTCATAAGCTACAAAACACTCAATATGAACTTTTTCTAATTCGGCCTAGATTTGGAGATAAAAATTAAAAACAGCAAGGTCAAACTAAACTAGTCAAAACAGAGTTTGAATTTGACTCAATTTTGACCCAAACTGTTGGGCACTATTTGAACCCTTTCCAAACCTTTTCACAAGAAACTTACAACTGATCATTTGTTCTACATAAAAAAGTACTTCACTTCATCTATAGAAACTTTTTGCTAGAAACACTTCTATCAAGCACTTTTGAAAAGAGTTTCAAAATGACTCAAAGAGGTTTGACCTCTAGGGCAGATTTAAAATAAAATTTCTAAGTTGAAACTCAAGCTCAAACATGGTCCTAAATTATGTCAAAAATATATCTAGGCACAATCTAGGTCCAAAACATTATTATAGCTAAGATCCTATAGTAGCTAGGTCAAGCAAGCATGAAATGAGAGTAAATTCAAAGTGAATGTCACTAGCACATGATTATGCATGAAATGATGATGATGCTATGCAAATGATCATGCTTTCAAGATGCTTAACTCCTAGGGTGTTACACGCACCAAGGTCAAGCAGGACCTCGAGGACATTGCGCTCCGCGGCCCAAGGTTTCCTTACCGTGAAGGGGACGGGGTCACGCTGCTCGCCAAGGATAGCCACGTCTGTACATGGCTGGAGGGATGCAAGAGGTATGGGCCCGAGCCCGTCACCCCCAAAGTCATCCGGTACTGCAGTGCTCGGTGCCGCATCATGCATGAGTTCGACCTCTGGACGCGGGGCCTTGAGAGCACGGTGATGTACGCCGTCCGCAGGATGTGAGATCGATGACGACGCGCCCCGGGTCGGCCGGACAGCGGCGGCGGCGCTACCGGAGCAGTCGATTTGATATCATTAGCTAGTTCTTCAACTTTATTTGATAGTATATATTGTAATGTAGTATATACTACTACTTGTGTTTACATTATGTTGAACGTAATATTTATTATTTTGTAATGTACTACGTGTGTTTATGTCTTCCTTATGTTGAACGTAATATGCATTGAAATTTAGGCATCTTCATGTGACCGTCGGTTGTTTTTGTTAGCAACCGGCCGGAATTGGTGGGCAGAAGCAGAAATCAAATGCGGGTGCGCGTCCGGTGGGCAGAGAGATCGAGGGACGACATGACCCTTGAAACGCGCTGCAGCGCAATTTAGGGCGGCGCCATTTACTACCGATGCAGCATTTTTTCATAGAAATAATACTTACGTTTCCAAATTATACTAGAGTCTATAATTTTGTTTCCATGAGACATGCACACACCTTTGCATGCGTATCCTTTGCATATCCTACACACCTCGCCGCAAACCGGGCGCGCGTCGCCATCGCCCGGTCATCATCAGCCTTGATCGGTCTCTCGATCGGCGAGGCACCGATTGATGGGCGGTCGAGGGGCGAAGGGCGGACGGGACGCGAGCCCTTGTTCATGCACACACGAAACTGTCGAGTCAGCGCCTTCCCCGGCTCCTCACACGTCCCGTCGGCAAGGCGAGTGGGGCCTCATGGCATGGCAGCCTTTGACCTCCGCGTGCATGCGTGATCGTGATCGTGCCGAACAGCTTCCATCAAATTGACAGCAGCAATCACACATGCACACATGTATTATACTCTACACGTTTTTTTTTTAAATAGTATTACACGGTTATCACAACTAATAAAACGCATGTCGGGTTTTCATCATCAGCGATGCCCGTCATGGCGAGGCACCATTTGGGCTATAGAGCGGGTCGTGCGCCACGGATCATATCGCCCGCCAAGTCGCCCGACCTAAAATTCCATAATGTGTACGGTACAATGGATGTTCTTCCGCGTCCCAGCCGTCGCCGGTGGTTGCCTTTGATCTCCCGCAACACACCTACGCACGCCGACGTCCGCGCACCGTGTTACGTTTCCGGTAAGAGCATATTTGGTGGTTTCATGCCCCGACCCGACGGGCGTGGTCGCTAAAAGATGACCGGAAGCCAAAGACAAATCAAGTAGACCTTCAAGCGGGGCGAATCTACACTTTCGCCGCTGTTCAACATTCCGAGGGCTACACTCTCCCGAACTCCGGTGATCGGGTAGCCCGTGGGTGTGACGACGGGCGGCGTCCGTGTGGGGGTTGGACGCTGAGAGTCGCACGACGCACATCGCAGCCACCCAATCACCGGGCGTTCACGAGAGTGGATGTAGACTACAACGCACCGACTTGCCAAAGAAAGACTAGAATCGAGGGCGCGTGCGGCGCTGAACGCAGAGGGTATCGGAGGGGCATGAAGTGGAATGGCTCCGTGGACTTGGCGGCACGACGGGGGTTTTTTTGTGGAAGCTCTTAGTAGCAAAGTCCAAAGGGCGATTCCACTTGAAGCCCCTCCCTCCATCCCGTCGATGTCACCGGCGGCGGCCAGTAAAAATAACCGGCGCTCGGATGTGAGCGGCAATAATGCAAAAAGCGTAGCCCGATGTAGGGAGACATGGTGATTTTAAAAGTGAGACGGCCGGCGGGTGGTGGAGCGAAGGAAATGGGCGACCGCGCTATCCAAGTGTGAGTCCAGAAGATAAATGTTTTCAAACTATTAGTACATTTGTTTTCCATGACAAGATGATCTCAAATCCCAAATCAAAAAGATGTACGTAAACTAGAAAAGTTTCATGGATATTTGAGAACGACAATCGTTATATTGGTGGT
The DNA here is from genome assembly GCA_015847255.1 of Hyparrhenia diplandra. NCBI lineage: Eukaryota > Viridiplantae > Streptophyta > Magnoliopsida > Poales > Poaceae > Hyparrhenia > Hyparrhenia diplandra. The sequence continues at coordinate 188,585 of JADLZK010008201.1, read as the reverse complement.
TTGTGCATCCTTGGTCAATTAAAACATTTAAATTTCAATTTTCATTTTTTTTTAAATTGAGACCTAGTTTTCCTACAAGATGGAGTAATGTCAAAACAAAAAAGTTAGAAACCGTAGAGTTTCATAACTTAGCATGATCTACAATTCTTATTTTTGGTTTTTTCCCCATCCGACATAGTGCTAGTGACATTGGTCACAAATCTTAGAAATCTCTCTCCTAGTTTCATCAAGAGTTTCATCAACTATATATGAGAATGTGTAAATCATGTGAACAATGTTACCGCGACATCGTCGGATGAAGAAATGGCCAATATATATAAAAGGTGTACTAAATCGGTTCCCAATTGTAGTTTGTTTGACTTTTTCAACCCCAACTTTGACCACTCGTCTTATTCAAACATTTATGCAAAATATCTCTTATTTTGTTATAGCTTGCTTTATTAACAAATGTTATTTAAGAATGACTTAAATTTGACTGTTTTTGTGCAAATTTTTTTGAATAAGACGAGTGGTCAAACTTAGGGTCAAAAAGTCAAACGAACTATAATTTCGAATCGGAGGGTACATCTTAAGAAGTTATACAACTTTTATGTACTTGACTTCTTCTGCTGAAATCATTAGATGCTCCAAAAATGTTGTGCGAAGTGGTAATTTTTGAAATTCAAATTTCAAATGTTTCCAATAAAACATGACAAAAGTAATAGTAGTAAGAATACAATATCCTCGATACTGACCTTTTTTAAAAAAAAAATAGAAAGAAAAACTATCACATTTGGAGTTAGTACGAGGGAGAAAGACTAGTCACAAGTTTTGCCCACAGATTAAAAAAAAAAAATCGAGTTCTTGAGTGCGAAGGCCTCGCGGAAGGACCATGGCGGGGGCGTGCGGTGCACTTCAGCGCGGCCGACCGCGACCCGTCGCGATCGAAAAAATTAGGGCGGCGCCTTTTCTTGTGACGCGGCGACTAGGTGTACACCTACGCAAAGCGCGACACGTGCTGATCATATCCACACCCTTGCTTGCGAATCCTTACGTAGAATAGGGCCTAGGAGTACTACGTGTGCAGCGGCAGCTGCGTGCTCTTCATCCGCACCGCACCGTGATGGATGCCCGTCTCGAATGACGAGGCATCGACCGGGAGACGAGAACGGCGCGACGGGACGCCTACGGCCTCAATGCACTAAAGATTCTCCTACAGATCTGATACTCCTTTTCCCAAAGACGAAGTAAACTTAGCACTCCATACGGCCACGGGAGTAGTGCTTCTTTGAAAGGTCCCTTGTGGTTTTTGGTAATTGAGTGACAACATTAGGTGAACTAATAATGTGTGATTGAGATAATACCACGTGAGATTAGTTCACAAGAGATGACGCAATGAAGGAGCTTTATTGCATATGAGACATGACATGGAGTCATGTGACCAAGGTGGTGAAGATCAAGACAAGGCTTGGCTTGATGGACCGGTTGCAAGTGTGAAGGGCAAGTCAAGGCGGTGAAGCGATGGACCGTGAGGCGGTGAAGCTTGGGCAAGACTTGGCGCCGACCGACGCAACGGTGAAGAGCAAGTGAGGTCAAGATCGATGGACCAAGAAGGTCATGTGATGATATGAAGTGGATCATATCATTCGTGATTGTGTTGGTGCATGTGTTGCATCGGCACTTGGAGATGGAGCGGAATGGAAATGCGCAAGGCAAAGGTATAACCTATAGGGCATTTCATTTTTCGCGGTCATTGGAGCTTAGAGAAGTTTATGACCGGGTTTAGGATAGATGGCCGTACTATCAAGAGGGGCAAACTTGTTTGCATATCGGTCATCTAGTGCCAATTGAGCGATCTAACTTTGCGATGTGTTAGGATCGAGTGGCGTGCTAAGAGCTAACCCGTCCTTTGAAATGATTGTGAAAATGCTAACACACTTGCACATGGTGATGTACACTTGGTGGTGTTGGCACATTTACAAAGGTGGCGGTGATTGCAGGGTTGAGTTGGGTTTGGGAACATGCAAGTTGGTGGTGAAAACATGCTATCCCTCGTACTCAAGTTTGGTATACTTGATGGGTAGCATGTCGAAGCAAAGGTGTCGGTGTTTCGGTGAAGTTTTATTTGGAAAATGGTGACCGGACGCACCGGCCGGAAGCACGCGTTATACCGGCCGGGCGCCCGGTGGGGTGCGTCTGGCGAGAGAGCCCCGCAGGCGGGATTCGCCGGGACGCAGGGACCGGACCCGGACCGGAAGCGTCGGCCGGACGCATGGAGGTGGGTGCCACCGTGGGCCTGGCGTGTCGGTTGTGACCGGACTCTGTGACCGGACTCACGACCGGACTCGCTGGTGAGTCCGGTCGGTGCGTCCGGTCAACTCGCAGAAACCGTGGTTTGAAGCACCAACGGCTCTATTTGGCTTGGGGGCTATAAATAGAAGGTGTGTTCGGCCATGGCTGGTGCTTAGCACCTTGGGGACTTTGTGTCCATGCTTGAGAGTGCTTGAGAGCCCTCCCACTCACTTGTAATTGATAGAGTTCATCCAAATCAAAGTGAGGAGTGATTCTAGTGCATTCGCGTTGAGAGATCGCATTCGTGGCACTAGGTGATCGTGTTGCAAGCCGGTGTGCTTGTTGCTCTTGGAGGTTGCCACCTCCTAGACGGCTTGGTGGCAAGAGACTTCGTGAAGCACGCAACGGAGATTGTGCGGTGCTCCAAAGGAGGATTTGTGAGAGGTTCGTGCTCACCTCGCGGGGATCGCGAAGAGCGACACTACTAGAGCGTGTCGGTGAGTACCTCCCTTGTGCGTGTGGTGTCTTGCGGTGCCTTGAGAGGCTCACTTGAGAGTGGTGTCTTGCGGTGCCTTGCGGGGCGTGCCTTGAGGGGCAAGTGATCGGAGAATCACACCGAAGAACCATCTAGGTGAAACACCAAAGGAACCACCCAAGGTGTTGGTCGACACAACGAGGAGTAGGGGGAAGTTGGCAAGCTTCCCGATACCTCGGTAAAAATCACCGGTGTCAACTTGTCTACTCTTCTCGGTGGTTTGCATTCTCCAAATCACAAGCTTCGTATTTACATTCATATATACCTTGTGCTTGTGCTTGTGGAGTAGCTCTTGCAATTACTAGCTTGTGTAGCTTATTAGTTGCTTTGCTTAGTTTATGTAGCTAAGTAATTTGAGCCTTTGGGTTAGGCGTGTGTCGCCTTGTCCTTAGTGCATCTAGTGAGCTTAGGATTGGCTTTGTGCTTTTGCTCATTAGAATTGTGTAGGAGCTCCCCTTGTTTGAAGTACTAGTGCATAGGTTTGTGTGACCTTGCAATAGAAACGGTTAGGAGCTCAAGCTAGGCTTATCACCTCATTTGCTTTGTGTAGGATCTTTTGTGAGGTGATTTAGAGTCATAGCTAGAGGGGTGAAGTCTTGGCTAAACGAATAGTTTCAATTCCGCATTATATTTGTTTAGCCGGGCGCAATTAGTTTTAGAAAGGACTATTCACCCCCTCTAGTCCCCATCTCGACCCTTCAACTGCTGGTGTTGAACTATAGTATTTTTTTTCCAATCCAAACAGCACAAATTTGGAAACGAGTGGACGAGAATACTACTCGTTTTTATTCTGTAAATAGTCTGGCACGAGGTTTCTATGCTTCTGGACGAGTGAAGAACAGGTTTTGATGATTTTTTTAATTGCCAACGGGTCCCGCATACTATACGCACGAAACTATCGAGTCGAGTCGAGTCAGCGCCTTCGCCAGTTCGCCTGGTGGGCGCCTTTGATCTCCCGCAACACCGGTGTTCGCCCTACAGATGAAAACGGACGGAAAAACCTGTCACACGCCGCTCCTCCACGGGCTCTCCGCGACGCGAGCGCGAGCTCCTCGGCCTCCGGCTCCGCCACACCACACCCTTGCATGCGAATCCTCTGCGTATCCTACGCACCTCGTTCTAGAATAGGGCCCACGTGCGCCCTTTGTCGTTCGTCTCGGCTTGTTCTACCGGGTCGGTTCAACGGTGCTTTTCTCTCACAACATCTATCCGCACTCATGTCGGAGAGCGGGGCCCGCCCTTTGGTCCCACCGCGCATGCGTGAGTGAGGAGGGAAAAGGTTGAGAGAGAGCCCCGGCGATGGGCTCCACGATTTTAAGTGTTGCCTGTAATTTTTAGTCTCATTTAAGTCCCTAAATTACCAAACATGAGGACTAGGGGCTAATTTTTAGTCCCAATTAGTCCCAATTTCAAAAGACTCTTGGGAGAGACTAGGGACTAATCTCTAGTCCCTAGTCCCATGAACCAAACTTAAAAACGTTATAACTCACAAACCAAAAATCCAAATTAAATTTGTTTCAATAAATCCTTCAAAACAGATCATCACACATGAATATATTTAGATAAAATTATAAGTGGACCTAGCAATTATTGGTATAGAGATATAGAAGAGATGGGTGCGGGAGAAAGTGCTTTGTAAAGGAGAGAATCTTACCACACCAGGGATGTATAGAGGTTCCCTATTACGGAGTTTAATTGCCCGCTTGCCCCTTGTTTTTAAACTTTTGCTCGTTTGCCCCTTTTTTTTGGTTTTCCAATTGCGCAAATGCCCCAAATAGGGGCAAACGAGCAATTAGACTCGAAAAAAAAGGCGCGTTGCACAATTGTTCCAAGTAAATAAAGGAACATATGAGTGCCGATATATCTCTACTCTACTATATCAACTACCATCGGTGGGGTCCACTTATAATTTTATCTAAATATATCCATGTGAGATCTTGTTTGAAGGATTTATTCAAATTCGATGGTGTAATCAAAATTTAATTTAAACTTTTGGTTTGGAGTATAACATTTTGTAGGTAGTTGAAATCATGGGGCCCACCATCGGTGGTCCCCGCCTCCCCCGTCGCATACTTGTTCCCTTTGCTTGTCCGACATGGCCCAAATCCGGATGCTCCGTACCCACGCCACGAGATCCAGGTTGGAGGTCGGAACCCGGTCGCGGCTCTTTTTTCACGTATAATTCTCCTCAGAAACAGTCCAGAACCTATCCAGATCGCCGGCCCGACACCGGCATTACTTTTTTTTTTCTCTCAAACAAATCGGCACCGACCGGCTAACACCAAACCAAACGTTTTCCCTAGCACGCAGTATGTAAAACTTACTATACGAGAGTTGTATTTTTCCAAAGACTTTGTTCCCTAATCATTTCAACTGAAATCAAACATCCAAACATCACAAATTTGAAAAAATATAACACAATGTAGGGTTATAACTAATAAAATATCTCGGTTTTCATGCATACTCACCGGATCTTTTCAACTTTCACCATGCATATGATCAAAATCAAATTAAGCTTGTTCAAACGAGATCATCGAGCTACATCATGCGCTATACATCATGCATATGATCTCAAATCAAAAAGTTGTAAACTACAAAGTTTCATGGATATTTGAGAACCGCAATCATTATATCCGTGGTTTCTTGTCTATCTAAGGTCACTAAATACATTTAAATTTCAATTTTCATTTTTTTTGAAATTGAGACCTAGTTTTCCTTTACAAGATAATACAAATCAAAAGTTTTAAATTAGAGTGTCTCATAACTTAGCAAGATCTATAATTCTTATTTTGGTTGTTTCCCCATCGACATAGTGCTAGTGACATTGTTCACAAATCTTAGAAATCTCTCTACAAGGTTTGTCAACTCTACGAGACATGTGTAAATCTTGTGAACAATGTTACCGGGGATGAAGAAATAACCAATATAAAAGATGTGCGACTTAAGAATTATTCTTCAACTTTTATGTTAATGACTTCTTATCTTTGAAATCATTAGATGCTCCAAAAATGTTACGTGAAGTTGTAATTTTTGAAATTCAAATTTCAAATGTTATCCACCAAACGTGACAAAAAGTAGTAGCAAAGAAAATACGAGTAGCTTGACACATCATTATTTTACAAAATCGTAGAAAGAAAAATCATCACATTTGGAGTTACGATGAGGGAGAAAGACCGATTACAAGTTGTAACCATAGATTATAATAAAAAGAAAAAGAAAAATTAGGGTTCTTGAGCCCGGAGGTCTCCGACATGGCGGCACACCGGGCGTGCACGGATGTCACCGGAGATGAGGCCTCTAGCGGCGGGAGGACCACCACCGTGATCCCCGTGAGAACCAAGCGTTCCTATCTTTGCTATCGGATGAGCGGGTTTAGGGCGGTACCGAGTTTGACGCCGACGGTGGCGGGGCGGGCACGGCGGAGCGGGGGGCGACACTCCGGCCCGACGAGGACTGGCCGAGGTTAAATGGACGGGATGGAAAGCATCAGAAATGCAATGTAGACGCTTTTGAAGACTCGGGCGATGCAGGGACGGGTCCGAGAGGGGTTGCCGCCGTGGAGAACGATTGAACGCGGCGGCGTGAACCGGCGGACACGATAAATGTTCAAGGCACTATCAACGGCACAGGCATAACCGTCAAGCCGATGAGCCTCGAGGTGGCAAGGTAAGAAAGAAGGGAGAGAGTTCAGAACGGGAGGCGGCTAGCTAGCTAGCAACGCCGAGGTGCTCGCGGCGGCCATGGCTGCATGGTCGTGGGCGGCGGTCATCGCAAACACCATCGCAAACATGAATGAATATAACACGAATTACCACACATAATCATCCATCATGCACCAAAAGTAAGATAGATCACATAATGCAATGCATGGGTGCATTGTCATCATCATCAACATATACATAGATTCATGCGAGTCCACTCGCTACTCATGCCCACCACCCTGCTTGTGCTTGCACAAACAACCTCCTACACTCGTTGCGGATCCTACACTCCTCGCTGCAGTACAGGGAGTGCTGCTGCCACGCTCCCTCCACCCACAGGTTCATGGCGCCGCACGTTCCTGCCCTTTTGCACTGATGCCCGTCACGGCGAGGCGCTGGTTTGGCCAGAGGAGGAAGATGCGGCCTCACCACATGGGGCACCACCAGTCATCGAGCAAGACGCCCCTTTACTGTCCGCGGAGCATTGCACGATTCTCGGTCCTCCGAGGGAGCCATCGTCGCCGCCGTGTCGCGCTCCACCTCCCCCAACACCTCTTGGGCAAGGTCATCATCGGCGGCGGCGTTCCGCTGTAGAGCGCAAGAGCGTGCACATACCGGCGAGTTCATGCCCGAGTTGGCGGCTTGTTCCGGCAAGTCGGCGGCGGCGAGACGGTGCCGCGGCCTTCCACGAACACGGCAGAGACATGCCTACTTTGAAACACGCCTCCGTGTTGCGAACTTGGCGAGGTCGGTGATGAGACTCGCGCAAACCGGGCGCGAGTAGTACGGCGCCCCCGTTAAATGCGCCGGTCCAAAGACCAGGTCCAGCGGGATGCTCCGTCCCCACTATGGCGAGGTGGCATGCCTCTCGTGCCCGGGGAAAGGTGGCCCTTAGATTCATGAGGCCCTCCATAGGATGCTCAAGGACTTGGCGACGCTGAGCGCTATGTGCTCAAGCACCTCCCCGCGGAAGGTTCTCCATGGCTCGAGGCGCAGCGGCATGGTTTTCCGTGAGGATCTCGGCCGCGCTCTTGGTCCGGGGAAAAGGAAGATGAACATTCAAGGCCGATCAAATTAGTGGGCGTAAAAATGCGGGTTTTTAGTAGTAGTACTAGTATGAGTGGTGCGCGTTTCAACAAAAGTAAAAGCAAGAAGAATACAAAGAGCTTGACACACCATGATTTTAAAAAATTTTAGTAAGAAAAACCATCACATTTGGAGTTACTATGAGGGAGAAAGACTAGTCACAAGTCTTGGCCACAGATTAAAAAGAAAATCAGATTAAAAAGCGGTTATATAATGCGGCGTCGTCTGTGTTTCGAAATTAGTAACTGGACTTCTGTCTCCGTGACACGTGCTGGTCATATCCATAGCCTTTGCAATGAATTTGAATCCTTTGTGTATCCTACACACGTCAGTGTAGACCGCGAAGGGTCATCGATTGGGCGGCACGATCGAGACTCCCTTTTCGGGGCGGTCCAGAATCGGATTTCGCGTTTTCGCGAAATTTTCACGCCCGAAGCTTTAAAATTAAAAAACCCCGCCTCTCCCCTCACAGGCGATTCATTTCATTCTTCATCCCCTCACAGGCGATTCATTTCATTCCTCGTCCTCCTCCTCACAGGCGATTCTAGGGTTCCTGGCCTCATCCTCATCCCGCCGTCACCGCCACTTTGCCGACTTCGTCCGCGCCATTCAAGCCGACTCGTCCGCGCCATTCAAACCCGACTTTCAAACCGCGCCATTCAAGCCGACGCCGCTTCCGCCCACGACCACCTTCTCCGACGGCTTCTTCCTCCACCCGGCGATTCTACGGTTCGATATGTAGCCCATCAATCTTGTGCATGCCTCTTTTCTGAACTACATTTTTTTTGTGATCTCATGCCTCTGCGGATTGGGTAGTCCTCATAGACTTCCTCTGCGCCTTTCTCATAGGAAACCGCAACCGAACATGCCCTAAATGAACTGTTGTCAAACTACTTGTTTGTTTATATTCCTCTATTCGTGAACTTTTTTTTTTGTAAATCATTGCCTCTATGGATTGTGTAGTCCATCATAGACCGTCTATTACAAATTTGAACTGTATAATTATCCTCACATGGATATTTTGAGTTGTAGGTACTAAACTTGATACTTGACTGCTACTATAACTATAATGAACTATTACTAAACTACAGTTTTGTTTGTATTCCTCTTCTCCTAAAGTACATTTTTTTTTGTTCTCCGCCTTTGGTTTGTGTAGTCCTCATAAACCGCCTATTGCAAAATTGAACTCATAATTCAATCGTCACATGGATATTTTGAGTTGTACATACGTAAATTGACACCCCAACTGCTACTATAATGTTGCTATCTTGTCTTACAAAAATGTTTCTACTAAATGAACTGTTACTAAACTACAGTTTGTTTATATCCCTCTATTCGAACTATATTTTTTTGTGATCTGTGCCTCTCGTGGATTGTGTAGTCCTCATAGACCGCCTATTACAGGATTGAACTGTATAAATATTAGGGACTTGCTAGTTTCAATTGGTAGAAATTTTCAAATCTGCTCGGTGACAAAGCTACTTGAGTGAATTCCATCCAACGGTGGCATCAACACAAATGCCCTGAATTTTTCTCGCGCTAGTGAGGAAAGGTGATAATTGTATCCTCGGATGGATATATAGAGTTGTAGAAACTGAACTTGACACCGACCGCTACTATAATGTTGTTATCCGTCTGTTTTGTCATAGGAAACTGCAACCAAATTCCGCCGCTTATTTTCTTTATAGATGAACTAGAAGGATTCCCGCGTGTTGCCGCGGGTATGAAGGTGGAATATAAATAGGTTATGATGTTAATCACTAAGATTTTAAGGTTATGATATATAGATGATAATCTAAAGTTATTTTGGATAATGTATATTTAGAGATCAATGGAGAAAACATATGAACGAGACATTCCTAATGATATATAAAGTCAATCAACAATTTAGTTTGTGAACGATGTGACCAAATCCATCCTAATGGGAATATGTATAATCTAGAGCTTCCGCGTTGCGGGTATGAAGGAGAAATCTATGAGTTAAAATATTACTATCACCCTCATATTCTTTTTTTTTTTTTTTTTTTTTCGGTCTTATTTTTTTATTTTTTACTTTGCTCTATATATACCAACTACTATTACTTTGGGACCCACTTATAATTTTATCGAAATATATCCATATGAGATCTTGTTTTGAAGGATTTATTAAAAGGAATTCAATGGTATAATCAGAATTTAATTTGTTTTTTTGGTTTGTGAGTTACAATATTATTTTAGTTAGTTCAAACGATTGGGGCCGCCATTGGATGATCATGGTGGCATGCTTGCAAGTCGAGAGAACTCCTTAGTGGGGGTTCTCTACATAGGTGTAGTAGATATACATGCTCAAGAACAATGATCGCTTTCCTGTCGAGCACTATTACTATCTTGTCTTACAAAAATGTGCCTATTAAATGAACTGAACTACGGTTTTGTTTATAGTCTTATATTCTGAACTACATTTTATTTGTTTAGTTTGTTTAGTCCTCATAAAAAGCCTACTACGGTTTGCGTTGGGAAGAAAAGCAAAGCCTATTACGTAATTGAACTGTATTATTTTATCCTCGATGGATATATCGAGTTGTAGATCTTGAACTTGACACCGATTTGCTACTATAATGTTGTCATCCATGTGTTGTTGTCATAGGAAACTACAACAAATTCTCGCCGCTTATTTTCTTTATAGATGAATATACGCGTGTTCAAGATAGAACAATGACTGCTCTGTCCTTACCCCCCCCCCTCGATCGCCGCCCGGTGAAGCTTTTGTCGTGTGTCTTTGGCAGTTGACGACGCTTTCGAAAATGGTAAGTCATGCTATATGTGATATACAAACCTTGCTTATGGTTAGCTTTTTGAGTGCTAGCTATTGACTTCTCTCGTGTAACTACAATGCTTTGATATAGGCGCCCCGATGATGACACATGTGCAACATCATCCGGCAAAATAAACAACTAATTCTCTAGAGGATGGTCAAAGAGATACATATGAAGAGACAGCGCATGATGAGACAGATGACGCTACTACTGGGGCTGAATTCGGGAGTTTGTGCTGCAGAGGGGCGATCATCCGCCTGGTCGGTCGAAAAGGGGAGGGTCGGGACCATCACAAAGTGGCCGTGAGAATAAGATAGTTGTGACGGAGCTCACTTCGGACGGGTTTCCCACTACTAAGGAGGGCAAGCTAAGAATGAGGAGACTTGCTGGTCTGATTGCTAGACAAAGGGTCCCCTTGCTCACAAGTTCAGTCTGTTCCTTAAGTCCTCAAGTCAAGAAAGAATTATTTGAGGAGTGTGTCCAGAATTCATTGGAGTTAGAGTGTCCATTGAGCTCAAAGGACAAAGCATTTAAAAGGTCGTGGCGGGGAAGTAGGAAAAAGTTTTAGGACCCACAAAAGCGATCTAGTGCGCAATTACGTCAACAAGGGGAGGGATGCCACAGTGAAGCACCCATACATCCCCAAGGAGGATTGGACAGCTTTTGTTCAAGCGAATCGAAGCGAAGAGGCACTGGCAAAAAGGTCGAGATACAAGGAGCTTAGGCAGAGGGAACCAAGTATAACCACTACACGGGGACGGGGAGGTTATGAAGCAATGTCTGAAAGGTGGGCGAAGGAGGATAGGGACTTAGTCGACAAAGGAATCCAGAATCCTTGGGACGAATATCCTAAGGTCCGCGCTACGGCTTTTTTTTTTATGCGTGGGCCGCAGCCACACGGAATTGTTAGGTGACAAGGCTCAAATTGTTTGGAATGACGGCGGCTCGGGCTTTAGGTGAGCAGATTTTAGAGGCAGCCCATGCTTCTTCCGAGGTCACCGGTGTAAGGGAAAGAGATCTGCTCACGGGGGTCCCGGGCACCCTGCAACAGCATGCATGCGTGTGCGTGGGGTGTCTAGTTCGTGTGGTTGGAAGAATTGGCCGAACTGCAAGATGACATGTACGAAAAGAGGAAGTCTCCAACTGCGGCGGCCGCATCAGTTAGAGAAGAGCTTTTGGCTAGATTGGAGGAGCTCCAAGGTAAGGTGGTGGAGTTGCAAGAAGCACAAGCACAAGCACAAGGTTCCCCGCCTGGCAACACCCCTAGCGCTGCAGGTGGACTGAAGAGCAGCTGCGCCTCAACCAATCCGGAGAGCCAACTGGATGCTGCATCTGAGGTTTCCATTCCAGAACGATGTACCCTTGTAATGAAGACTAGAGGTTATCGGGTTGAGGTAGCTAGGGGAAAGGTACACCCGAATCACCCAGAGCTACTTGAGGGTCAACCAATACTGGCAGGACATATTGTTGTAACGATTGAACATGTAAATCCTGGTTTTGATGCTACACTACTGGATCCGCCGACAGGCGAAATTAAGACTCTTGGCCAGGCTATTTTTAAGAGGATCCAGTGGAGCAAAGACTATGACTATAACACCCCAACAGCCGTCTTGTTCTGCACCAAAACCTCCTCTGCCTTCTGTATCCAGGGTATTAGTCGGTCTAAAGGACCATATGGCACGCACCAGGTTATTAAATGGGGATGACAAAGAATGACCGAGTCCCTCTCGGACTCGTCGAGTGCAATGGGTGGGAATGAGATGACTAGCTTGCATGCCAATGGTGATCAGAGTGCCTCTTAGGGTGCAATGGATCGGAATGCGGCGACTCGCAGTCATGCCAATGACGTTCAGATTGCCTTGCAGAGTGCATCGGTTAACAATGCGGAAACTGGCTCTCAAGGCATGAATGACGAGAGTGCCTCGCAGACTGCAAGGGCTGAGAACGCGGGGAGTGGCTCGCATGACAAGAATGTCCGGAGTGCCTCTCAGAGTGCAGTGGCTGAGAAGAAGAAGCAAACAGCAGCTGTTCCAAACAAGCATGTTTCAGGCAAGAGGCATAGAGCATCCAACGGTGATAGCATATACGTTCCCAAAAAGGGTCGTCCCTTATGACCGAAGCAATTTGAGTGCCCTTCGGTGCGCGACCGCCAACCCTAAGTACAAGCATGGATCTCCAATGCTCACGCAGCGAACAAACTTACTACGGTAGGGCCTTGTTGTGCTGCTCTTCATGGGTGGTGCATGCAAGCGGCCGGTCCAAACATGATGGTGGCGTTCTTGCGCATCGCCCGGAAAGCGGCCTTTTGGCGTGACACGGCGAAAGAGGCTAAGATCAAAGTGGGTTTCGACGACTGTTTGACCTCATGACACCGGATGGATTGGATGTGGCCATCCTTCGCCGCATGACACCGTGAGTACAATTTCTTCTATTGTGGACTCATTCGATGCCTCTTTCATCTATTGCTTACTAAATTTGCTTTGCATGCTTCTCTATTCCTAGATGCCTGCTCCGAGAAGCGAGGGCCTCGTCTTTGTCAGTTGGCTTTCTTGATCCTGAGCCATTGACCTTCGAAGGGCTGAAGGATGGGCCTCTCAGCAACGGCCGTACATATCTAGAATTTGGCCTACGGAAGCATCATGACAAGGACTTTGTCATGTTTGCGCATAATCCAGGCCAACACTGGATTGCTGTTGTCATAGCTATCAAGTGGAGGAAAGTCTATTTCGTTGACTCTGCGCCCAATAAAAAAGACGTAAACGCTCTCGTTGAAAACTTTAATACAACAAAGAGTGTTTCCTAACCTACATCCGACCCATGCATTTTTTCTTAATTATGTTACTAAAAATAGAAAAGAATGTGACCTTTTTACATTTTACTCATGTGTAGCCTTGTTGAGCATGTTTTCAATCCGAAGGGGACAAGGACACAAAAAGTTTGTGGTTCACGCCAAGTATGCAAAAGTAATTGTTGTGCTTCTCCGAAGTTGTGCACTTGCCACTTGGGTTTCCATTCAGCGAATAACCACCGCGTGTTTCATATGTTTTGCGAAGTCTTGACGCGCAACCCCGATAACAAGACATGTGGGTTCTACACGGCGCACCACTTGATGGTTGCGATGAATCAAGCTCATTTGGATCGTCCACGAGGTAACTTCGAAGTCCAGCTCCATCTTGTGCCTATCTTTGTTTGGCGATAAAGACCATGTGTACAACAAACACTTATGGCTACCTTTTCTTTGTATTAGGATTTTGACTTGAATAGTGAACCGTTCAATTTGGGTGATATTAGAGAGAATATCGCCAAGTTTCTTATGGAACATGTCATCGACCCCGACGGCGACTATTTTGATTAAGTAAACCGTGAGTTGCTTCTCGCTCCCTTGCTTTGCATCACGACCGAGGTGGATACATGCACGTGAACTGTGTTATTTGTGTTGTGAACAATGCGTGGTGTGCCCCGAACAACCGGGTGCGTGTGAAGAACAATCGATACACTTGAATTTTTAATGTTTGTTGGCGTCAGCCATTTGTTTGTGCATGGACCTATGTATATGTATTATATACACATATTAATAATATCAATGCTTTGGGTGTCGACGATTCTAAGCTGTGCAGTGTCTCAGAACGTCATCATTGACACAGCACGCGTCAATTGTCTAAGAGGCGTCTCAAGCCTCCGGATAGTTACGCTGACTGCTGTCTCGCCCCGATCGCGGCGTCGGTTGTTTTAGCGAGATTTTTTACGTCGCGCCTCGAAAATTAAGCGTCTCATTTTGAAACGTCAACCTCGTTGCGGACACACACTATAGCGGTGTGGCGTCTTTAATTTTCCAAGAGTTACGATCGATGGGTCGTTGTAAGCATCTGTAGTCTCCGCACAGTACGGTCGATTTTAGGTGCTAAGCGTCCTCAAAACATAAGAAAACACGGGTCGGGTACAAGAGCGGTGTCTATAAATGAATCCACGTTCACGGCGGATAAAACGTAAGGCGTGTTCGTAAGTAGTACAAACCCGCGACCACGCGCGTGTGGCGGCGTCTATATGGGTGACGAAACGATGCAGACGGCGGTTGCATTTAGAATGTATGCGTATTAAGGAAAGCGTCACGGACACTTTTATTTGCCAGCGTGTCGCGTAAGATTCTAACAAGCGATTCACTGGTCTTGCGGTGCGCGTGCGGCCGTGTCGGCGTGTGGCCCGTTTATAGGCGCTCTTTGACACGCGGGGTCAGTACATGTGAAGTCGTCCAGTCACACATTGGGCCCGTGCGTCGGTAACTTTGGAAGGGATACAAATCACTTTATTCATGCTTTGCGGTTCAGTAACGCTACCGTAAAAGCACGATCGCTTCATAGGAAAACTTGTCTCGTAGGTACTGCTCACTACAAATGAGCAAAAACCGAGGTCACGCACCAGCAGAAAATCGTCGTCGGATAAAGTGTGTTACTGCACCCTTGGTAAGGTTTTGGTCTGTAAAAGTCGACATTTAGAGACCCTAATGGGCAGACGCTGCCAAGGATCAGAGAAGCCCTCAACGCGCGACTGTAAAGGGCTTTTTTTACATAGTGTAAGCCTAAGAAAATTTGGGTTGCCAAGTCATTGATTGAGAAAGTCAAGGGCCCTCATCAAGTTTGGGTCCCTAAGCAACAAGCTTGATCTATTGTGTGTAGGTGAACTACAAGGCCGGTGGAAGTCATTAGGTAATTGATAATGGTTGCACTCAACATATGACCGGTGACCCTCGTCTGTTCACCTCAATAGAAGGAGTTGAAGGCCATGAAAAGATTAGTTTTGGTGACAACTCAAAGGCAAAAGTGAGCGGATTGGGCAGATCACTCAATCTCAAATGTTCTATATGTTGCTTCATTGAGCTTCAACTTGTTGTCCGTTGGTCAATTGTGTGATTTTGGCTTCCAATGCCTATTTGATGAGCATGAAGTGGTTGTATCCAAGAAGAGTGATAAGCAAGAGATATTTAGAGGCTTTAGATACAACAACCTATACCTTGTGGATTTCACTTCCGAAGATGCCAAATTGAAGACATGTTTGTTCACTTAGAAGACTAGCACATGTTGGTATGGGGTCTCTCAAGAAGCTAATGAAGAATGATTTAGTGAGAGGGTTGAAGGATGTGAAGTTTGAGAAGGACAAGCTTTGTAGTGCATGTCAAGCCGGCAAGCAAGTTGCCAACACCCATCCAACCAAAGATTTCATGTCAACACATAGAGTGCTAGAGCTACTTCACATGGATCTATTTGGGCCAACAACATACAAGAGCTTGGGGGCAACCTATATTGTCTAGTGATTGTTGATGATTACTCAAGATACACTTGGACATTCTTTCTTCATGACAAGTCCGAAGTGGCCGCTTGCTTCAAGAAGTTTGCCAAGAGAGCTCAAAATGAATTTGATGAGAAGATCAAGAATATAAGGAGTGACAATGGCAAAGAGTTTGACAACACAAACGTTGAGCAACATTGTGATGAAGTTGGGATCAAGCATGAGTTATCTTCAACTTACACTCCTCAACAAAATGGTGTAGTAGTGGAGAGAAAGAACCGGACACTTATCACCTTGGCAAGAATAATGCTTGATGAATATGGCACCGATAAGAAGTTTTGGGCCGAGGCAATCAACACCGTATGCTATGCATCCAACTGCCTCTACCTCCAAAAGTTTCTTGGCAAGACACCTTATGAGTTGCTTAGAAAGAAGTCGGGCGTCTCTTTCTTTCAAGTGTTTGGTTGCAAATGCTACATCTACAAGAAGCACCAACATCTAGGGAAGTTTCAAAGACATTGTGATATTGGTTTTCTTGTTGGTTACTCATCAAAGTTCAAAGCATATCGTGTATTCAATCATGCCACCGACATGGTAGAGAGGAAACATATGATGTGGAGTTTGATGAATCTAATGGCTCCCAAGGAGCACATGAGAATCTTGATGATGTAGGTGATGAACCATTAAGGGAGGCCATGAAGAACATGCCAGTTGGAGACATCGAGCCTAAAGATGATGACGATGATGTTCAAGTCATTGACAAGCCATCTTCATCAAATGTTCCACAAGATGATGATAAAGATGAGAGTACACACAATGATGACATTCATGTCTCTCATGAACAAATGGTGGAACAAGCTCAAGATGTTGGTGCTCCACAAGACCCTCCTCAAGTGGTTGATAGAAGAAATTCACCTCTACTCCAAGCACATCCTCAATATCTCATCATAGGGAGTCCAACAAAGGGGGTTATGACTTGCTCTCAAAAACTTGCTTCCTTTCTTGAACATCATGCTTTTGTCTCTTATGTTGAACCATCTAGCATAGATGACGCTCTAGAAGATCCGGATTGGATGAATGCCATGCATGAAGAATTGGGCAACTTCACCCACAATGAAGTGTGGACACTTGTAGAGCGACCTAAAGGTGCAAGATTGATTGGCACAAAGTGGATGTTCCACAACAAGCAAGATGATCAAGGCGTTGTTGTGAGGAACAAGGCAAGACTAGTGACAAGGAGGTCCTCTCAAGTTGAAGGTTTGGATTTTGGAGAGACCTTTGCACCAGTTGCAAGACTTGAAGCCATACGTATCCTCCTTTCATATGCATCACATCATGAAATGAAACTTTATCAAATGGATGTGAAAATTGCATTTTTAAATGGCTTCATAAGTGAACTAGTCTATGTTGATCAACCTCCCGGGTTTGAAGACCCTAGATATCCTAACCATGTTTATAGGTTGACCAAGGCACTATATGGGCTCAAGCAATCCCCAAGAGCTTGGTATGAGCGCCTTCAGGACTTCCTCATTGAGAAGGGCTTCACAATTGGGAAGGTAGACACCACACTATTCACCAAGAAGTAAGAAGGGGACATCTTCATTTGTCAAGTTTATGTTGATGACATAATCTTTGGCTCAACAAATGAATAACATTGCAAGGAGTTTGGTGACTTGATGTCGAAGGAGTTTGAGATGTCCATGATTGGTGAGCTTACCTTCTTCCTTGGCTTCCAAGTCAAGCAATTGAGAGAAGGGATTTTCATCTCTCAAGAAAAGTACACCAAGGATCTTCTCAAGAGATTTAAGATGGAAGATTGTAAGCCCATCAAGACACCCATGCCAACAAATGGACAACATGATCTAGATGAGGGAGGTACACCGGTAGACAAAACTCTCTATCGATCCATGATTGGTAGCTTGCTCTATCTTACCGCATCTAGGCTCAACATCATGTTTAGTGTATGCTTATGTTCTCGTTTTCAAGCTAACCCTATGGAATCCCATCTCACCGCGGTGAAGAGAATTCTTAGGTACCTCGAGCATACACCAAGCATTGGCATATGGTATCCCAAAGGAGCAAGATTTCAACTTGTTGGCTATTCTGATTCGGATTATGTCGGTTGCAAAATTGATAGAAAAAGCACATCTGGAGGGTGCCATTTGCTTGGAAGGTCTATTGTCTCTTGGTGTTCAAAGAAGAAAAATAGTGTGACCTTGTCAACCGCCGAGGCAGAGTATATTGCCACGGGAGCTTGTTGTGCTCAAATTCTCTATATGAACCAAACTCTCCTTGATTATGGTGTCAAACTTGAGAAGATTCCATTGCTATGTGATAATGAAAGTACCGTCAAGCTTGCCAACAATCCGGCGCCAAGTTTTGCCCAAGCTTCACCGCCTCGCGGTCCATCACTTCACTGCCTCGACTTGCCCTTCACAATTGCAACCGGTCCATCAAGCCAAGCCTTGTCTCGATCTTCATTACCTTGGAGACATGACTCCATGTCATGTCTCATGTGCAATAAAGCTCCTTCATTGCGTCATTACATGTGAACTAATCTCCTGTGTATTATCTCAATCACACATTATTAGTCCATCTAATGTTGACACTCCATTACCAAAAAACCATAAGGGACCAATCTCCCCCTTTTTGGTAATTGATGGCAACACTACAAAGATATGGAATTGAAGATTCAATTCCAAGCTAGCACTTCATACAAGTATAAATTGCTTACTTGGTTTGCTTTTTATGTCACTTATCCAACATTTAACCTCAATGTCAAGATTTGGATAAGCACCATAAAACCCTACTTGGTAGTGGTAACTATGTGTGCCCAATTGATTTGAATTTAAGCTTTGCACACATACATAAATATGAAAAGTTTGGGAGGGTTAACACTACAAAGTGATGCTAAGGTGTATAGGATAAACCTTTGAAGCGTGATACCAATTGGAGTTGCAAATTTGAAGTCATCCTTAGCATCATCCATGTAACTAGACATACATCAAAACTCAAGATACCATTGGAGATCAACATTATAAGCAATGGCTCTTGATCCATGTGAAATATATATATGTCTACCTACAACCTATGCATGCTAGCTAGTTATCATATCATCAATCAAGTTCTATAACTAGCATACACCAAACAAGCATTGCATATAAAATTTAAAACTTTATGCAAATGCAAGCAAGCACATGATGTACTATATGCACTAACCGCATACTAGTAAGGGATGAAATGATCATGCACATTACAATGATACCTTTGCTATCTTGGAGTAGAGGATAGTCAAATGTTTCCAATATAGCTCCAAGAATAGCAATGTGAAGTCCATTTCTATAGCTTGGTGAAGACCAAATATACCAATATGAATACCATGCTTCACCCATATGAAGTGAGAACCACCAATGATCAAGTGCACTATCTTGTTGTGGTTGGCTTGCTTCTTTTGAACTTTGCTTGCATGAGAGAATCAACAAAGAATATCTCTTGAATATTGTACAAATTATCACTCTACTTGGGTGTTGCTTGCTTTCTTTTGGTCAATCCTTTTGATTTCTTTGACTAAGCATCTTGAATATCCCTAGATCATCACTTCCATGTTGGCCCTCCAAGTATCCTCACTTGTCAATCCCACTCATGGGCGGCACGCCCCTCTCTAGGGAGAAGTGATCTCTCTCTAAGAACTATCCTTGACACTCACTTGAATAAAATTTGATTGATTGATCCAAGTGATGGACTTTATATGATGAGTAATCTTGAGATCTTATTTAAGTCCTTTTCTTTCTACCAAATATGTCCAATGATTATTTGAACTTATTTCTTGCTCTCCATCTTGAGCTTAGACTTGATCTCCAATTTGAGTACTAGATGTGTACAAAGTACACTCCCCCAAATCAATGGCTTTTGTACTCATTGCTTGTCATGCTTCTAACTCAATCCGAAACCAAACTTAGGTGCCTCAAACACTGATAATCATGATTCCAACTTGAGGACCTTTCAATCAAAGTGACTCTTGATGAATCCAATAAATGTCACTTTTTTTGGCAGATTTTGTACATCTCAAAGAATGAACCATATCTCACAATATACATGTTTAAATGCCACGAAATTTGGTGGAGATGTGCAACACTAAGTCATCTAGCATCCATAACAATTTGAGGTTCATTGTCCTTATGGATAGCTAACAAAATTCACATCTTCCCACACTACTATATGCTGAAAACTGTTGTAATATAGTTGACAAGATCCACTCCAAACTCGAAGTATCCCTTGTTCTATCATCATGAAATTTCTACAGCAACTTGTAGAATAAATGTAGAGCATGCATATCAAATTTCAAGCCATTACAATAAGATTTGATCATCCGAATATGGCTAAGATCACAGCTCACTCAGATTTTTGCAATGTGGACAGATTTGAGCAATCGAGATATGCTTCAACAAATTGAATCAAACTTGATGCTAACTTGTTTGAATACCATCACAAGACATATGTCCATTGAAATCACATAGTAAAAGTCATCTCAGGATTATATCCACTCAAACCGACTCAAATTTGACCACTAAGCATTTAATCCATTCAAGCATCTCATAGCAAGAAATATGAGCATATATATCCAACTCAATCAACTCATATGCACCCAAATATGTATGATAAACTAGAAATATACCTTTGTAGCCTATGATCATCGAGCTAGAAAGCTTCATCTCAAAACATTTGCAAGCCTTCAAATATTTCAAATCACCACAACTAGGATTATTGCACTTGTATGTTGTAGCACTTGGACTTCACTTTTCATGACTTGGCATTATTAGGATATAATAGCTCAAGGCTTCATTACTTGACTCAATAAAATGATGAACAAGGTGAACTCAATTGAATCAAGCCTCCAATGCCATGGTACCTACAAACAATCATCCACTTTTTGATGGTACCCAAACTTGTTTGGGTCCTCTCAACACTAGTACCGATTTGATTTTGCGTGATGGTTGTTGATCTTTTCCGTGGCGGGCACAAATATCGCCCGCCACGGAAATTTGGAGGCCGGCGTGGCCGGCCGGCCGCCACGGAGGAAGGCATTTCACGTGGTGAGCGCCTTAACGTGGTGAGCGCCACGGTAAATGCATTAACCGCGGGCGCCGCGTTCTGGCGCCGCCACGCGTAATCGGTATTTTACGTGTCGGGCAAGTTAAGGCGCCCGTCACGTAAAATCTTGGATAGTATAAATACTGTACGCTGCCACCCCTTGTCTTCTCCACGGATCTTATGTGACATTAACCCTGTTGTTGAGTAGAAGCATTATTATTATTGGTTATAGACATTCCATATATAAGGACTTTATTAGTGTTACGCAATAAGTAGTTGATAGTTGTTTTCCTATGGATTCGACACTTCGTACTCTTTAAAAATGCTACAATGGTATTTATTATTTTGTCTGCTTGCAGAGCCTTGTTCTATATTCTTTATCTTATTCTATCTCCTGCCTAGTTACATTATTTCATGCCATGTTATGCTTTCTAGTTGCATAAGATAGAGTGGCACTCTGTCTTTACTAGAAGTATAGGTCTTGACTAGTTTATAGTGGCTTAATGATTGTTATAATACCAACACTGGTTGGGGTCATTGCTTTTGTAGTTTGTCACCTAGCATCATTCAAGTATTTTTGGCGCCGTAGTATTTGAAGTGCTAGTTAGCTATATTAGTGATGTCGTTAATCAGTGTCAACACCAGGTAGGGGTGTGTGTCTGATCTCCGTCGAGCAAGATGGAGTACCTCAAGATAAATTTGGTTTCTAGCGGCAACGTCCTTCACCTACTATGGAGACGTCGTCTTGAGGCTGCTCACGGTGACTCTACGTCGCTACACAACTCATCGTGGCACTTTGGCGCTAGTACCGCATGATTTTGTGTTGTTGTGGTATTAGGCGTATTGTGCGCCATCTCATCTCTATCTAGATCTAATGTCGCCGGCACGCTTGTCGCTACTATCATGGACAACAACATCCATGGAGCTAGGAAGAATCACCATCTTGCCAGTCATGAAGTTTGCTTGCACATCCCCTAACCTTGCACACCAAAAGATGGTTGGTAGAGGTGCGCGAGACAACAAACAAGATGTGAAGCAAGACGAATACGACGAACACAAGGTTTTTACCTAAGTCCGATCACTGTGAGGGCGTAACACCTATGTCATGCTTCTATGGTTTGTATTGCTTTGGTATGACATGAGTTTGAGAGGGGGGTCCCTACCCGCCTTATAAAGCCAAGTGGGGTAGGGTTATAGATTGATTAGGTCAAATGTGTATAATCTTAGTCGGCTACAATAGAAGTCTTTACATGGAGTACGATATTTAGTGTATCATCTAAGATCTTGCTTCGTGGTCAAGTAATGTCGCGCTTCCTTGCGGTGGTCGCCGAGTAGCTCAGAACACCTCTTAGACCCGATCTTGTGGTCTGGGCTATCCTGGATGGAGAAGCCCATGATTGGCCATGAGGGGATACGGGTTTGTTGTACTTGAGGCTGAGTTGTGTCTTATGCCTATCATTGATGCTGATGAAAAGGATAAATGGCATTTCATTTGGGATCATCAAAATTACTCTTCCAATAAATATTGTCATGGGTAAATTGCACTGCAAGTACCTAAACTATTTGGTGTTTCCCAAATAGGTACTCCAACTCCAAAATGTAACTTCTAAGTACTCGAACTATACTTTTTGGTGTGCAAAGGTACAAACGTGGCCACGCAGGCGCCAACAGCTGACGTGGAGCTGCCAGCGTGGACAATGAATGCTATCTCCTTGGCGTTTTTGTAATAACCCCCCTCCATAGTTCTAGGAGCTTGCAGCTGGGATACCTTCGCCCGTCCAGTTGGTTGTCCTCGTCTTCCTTTCGTCGCCGTGAAACACAGGAAGGGAAAGAACCCCACCACCGCAATCGACCCGGTCCTTCCGCCCCCTCCCTCCACCGTGCTCGTCGCCGCCGAGGGCGCCTCCCTCAAGCTGCGCCGGGGCCCGCTTCCCGGGCTCAGTATCCTCCCCAACAATTGCCGCTGGCTCCACCTCTGCCTCCGCCGTCAACCTATCTAAGGCGGAGGACGCCATCCTGCATTGAGTCATCGCCACCGAGGCGCTCGTGGCTGAGCTCAGCGGCAGGAAGGTCGGTGGCCTGACCTAAAGAAACCCACGGCGTGGATAGGCCCATTCGTGGACCGCGGCGTCGTCGAGGCCGCGGTAATGCGGCAGGAAACAGAGCAAGGGAAATAAGATGGGAGAGGGCGGGGTCAAAATGGTCGGCGCGAGGATAGCCCTAGTGTCGGCACAAGCGCCGCGTGTGAGCCCCACCACCACCGCCTCGGGCGCGAGGGAGCCCCCAACGGTCAGCACGGGCGCCGCACGGGAACTCCGCCGGTGCTGCCTCGGGTGCGCGTGGGAGCTTCACCGCCGCCGCATTGGGCGCGCGGGAGCCCCGGCGGCCAGCCCAAGTGTGAAACGAAGCTCCGCCGGCCTTGGGGAAAAGTAGCCGGCCTTCTTCCTCTCGTGCTTTGCGCGTGCCTTGTCACCCCGCCCAAGCCATCTCCGCCGCCGCGACGACACGCCATCTCCTCCCACCCTAGTGCACCACCGCCGCCGCCGAGACGAGTTCGAGCTCGCCATTGTGGAACCCCGGCGCCGCGCCCTCTCCTCCCAATGCCATGCTGCCGAAGAGGACCTCCGCGCCACCGGAGGGCAGGGAGGCACACCGCCGGGATCGGGGGAGCACGCGCCGCCGGGGAGGGCAAGGGAGCCACATCACCGGGAGGGCGTGAGGCGGCCCGCCGCACGGTTTAGCGGGGGGAACGGATCGGCGGCCGCGGCAGCGGGTGGTCCATCTCCCGGGGCTCGTTGCCAGCGCCTGCAGCCTGACAGGGCATGCCTCAAGGACAATGAGGTGAGGGAGCAATTTCAGCAGGCGTTTTTTTTAGCAAAATGGCCAAGCCCCTGTCCACGTAGGCAGCTAGCGCCTGCGTGGCCATGACACTACCGTTGATGAGCAAGAACTAAAGATCTAGTACCTAGTTGTTACGTTGTTTAGTTGGAGTACCTATCTGGGAACCATCCAATAGTTTAGGTACCTACAATGCAATTTACTCTATTATCATTACCACTTTAGATCCATTCAAGAATACAAGTGTATGTTATGGATTTGGAAGGCAAAGTGTGTCCCAAAGATTAAGTTCTTTGCCTGGCTGCTTCCTAATGACAGACTTGATACTGGAATATCTTAAAAAGAAGGAACAAGTTTCTTGAGGAGGTGTATAATTGTGTCCTGTGTCAAGATGGTATTGAAGAAACTGCTCAGCATCTTTTCTTTGAGTGTCCTTCCGCTGTTAGCAGGTGGTTCTCCCTAGGCTTTACATGGGACGAGAATGTCAACATTCATCATAAGTTGTATCCGGAAAAGCAAGCTTTCAGATGTCCTTTCTTCATGGAAATTTTTATGGCTGCTGCTTGGTGTCTTTGAAATGAGAGAAATAATCTTTTCAATAGGAGGCCCCTAGTCTTGCTTGTTGGAAGGCTGATTTCAAAGAGAAAGTTGCTGCTCATCTTATTCGTATCAAACCAAGCCTTCATCAGTCTATCCTGCTCTGGCTTCAAGCTTTGTAATTTTCAGTTTGTGGTTTACATTTTGTATATTTTCTCTCTACTAGGTAAATGCCCGTGCGTTGCAACGGGAAATAATACCACAATAACATATATGTATTAGCATGTTTTTTTCGATAACGCCTAAGCGCGTATATGATCGTACATTGTTAATTAAAAAAGACATTGCAATCGTGTTGTTTGGAACAACAATATTACACAAGTCTTCAAGGAAGATAATTGAAATATAATTCATTGCCACATGACGCTCTGCAAGCCGTGCTCTGTCCCTCTAACCCTCATGGCACAAAGGGACATTACCTGGTCCTCTAAGCCTCTTTCTACATAACTGAAATTAAGTGTAGCGGGAGCATATATTTTCAATTGTACTATAGAAAAAAAATAGAGATAGGAATGACATTTATTTTCAGTTATGCTTGGGAACAAGTAGCATCTGCATCCAATTTATGCAATTCCAATCTGCGCAGACGTGGTATGAAAATAGATACTTTGTGATAACTTTGTTGAAGTTTTGATGAAGATGGCACACAACTGTTTTTTAAGCACAAAGGAGCAAAGAGGTTGTGGCAGGATTTGGCGACGGAGGATGTGAAAGTTCAGTTAAGCCTATTGTCGGATTTGAAACAGTGCACTGAATTCATCTGGCCTGAAACTGAAACCAGACAAGGTCAAGCTGATCATTTTCTTACTTTATAACTGATGGTGGGAATGAAATAGGAGAGATGGAAAGCTGACCATGAGCCGCACAATGTCGGTGTACTAACCATGAGACATGTGCAAGAATTCAGATTGGTGGAGACTTCTAAAAGGTCAATGCAGCAGAGTCCGACACCACCTAAATGGAGAAGACTTCTGAATACAATCTGAAGGCAATGAAATGCACCTGACCTGTAAAACATGGTCAGGTGAGGTTAGTCAATACTCAATAGAGTGAGCTTTGCCTTCCTGAGAAGAAATTTACAGGTCCAAAAAAGGATTTTTTTTTTTTTTTTTTTTTTTTTTACTGGAAGCAAACTACTACCCAAAAAAATGACTAAATGGAGGGTCCAGATGCTAGAATTCAAGCATGCAAATTGTTGACACCCAAAATTGTCCGAATACTATTTTGAGTAACTTGTGTGCGTCAAAGAGAACATGGACAAATTTGAGGCCAAGTGGCGTCGCCGAAGGATCAAGAGAAGCAAGGAAGAAGACGGCGAGCCACACAAGGTGACTGGATAGCTTAGCTGTCATGCCAGACGGCTAGCCGGCTGCCACCTTCCACACGGCTAAGCTGGCAGCTAAGCTGCCTGCCTCCTGTTAGGCCGGCTAGGCCGGCAGGTAAGTCGGCTGCCCATATGGACACGGCTTAGCCGGCAGCCAAGACAGCTAAGCCGTCTCTACCTGGAAACCGACTTCTACTCAAAGTAAATCGGGTTTTGGGTAGCTGATGATTGGAAACGTATCTAGACGATTTCCTAAAAGGATAAGACCACCCTCCTCTACATAATAAGAGGTTCATGGCCGATTTGATCCCATCTACATCCAATCGACAAACACATCTACTACCGTCTTGCTTGTAGGTCATCCTCTCTCCTTCTTCTTCGCCGCCGATGCCATGAACGGAAGATCGACGACAACAACGCCCTAGAGCGGCCAGGCCGGCTAGGGCAGCCCATAGCTGCTGCGCGCCCTCACGGGGTCCGTCCCGGGCGTGCGGGGTTTCGGGTTTCAAGAGACTTCGTCGGCGTGTCTTGCGTATCGCGCTCCCGACAAGGCTCCTCCGACGACGTGTCTTGCGTATCGCGCTCATCGTTGGAGGCACACGGTCCAGGTGTGGATATCCCTAGGCGCTTGCCGATCCCTAATTTCGGCTTGCCCTACGTTGAGCGATCTAGCTCTTATTTTTAGTATGTTACCGATTTTATCGTCAACACACTTTTTGGCGACTCCGCTGGGGAAAAGATTACTTCGGCTCTAATTTGCAGCCGATCAAATCTATTTACCCTAGCCATATTCTTAATTGATCTATTATTTGCTTTACGCAATCGTAGCAACATCTGGCCTCACGGCCGATCGTATCTGTTCCGGCTGCTGCGCGTATTTGTCTCGTGTTGGCAGGTCTTCACAGTCCGATACGAAGCAAGCTGAAGCAAATTGGAAAGCTCTTCCAGCTTGTCATCGAGTAGGGCCCTGTTTAGTTGGCTACAAAGTGGATAATTGAGTAGGGCCCTGTTTAGATTGGGTTAATATATTCCATACGGACGAGCACACATATTAGATCGTCCAGCTTGTCATCACGTGGATAATTGAAGCTACCGTGTGCTCTCATCTACGGGAGAAGAGAAAAAAATTCTGCTACATTTGTTTTTGCTGCCCCGAGGTGAAAGTAGTGGAGATCAGAGCTGCGTCTTTACTGCTTCACGTGAATTGATATATTTTTTATCATCAAGAAGATTGAAATTTCTGTTGAACATACATGGGGGCGTATCAGAGTGTTGATTCACAATATTGTTACACCGCTCCTAAGGTACACCATGCAAATAAATTACATGATTATAATAATTCTTTTGCAAGTACAGTTAATTCTCATGATGATGTTGCTAGTTATCATGGTACTAGATATGTTTCATCGGCTATTTCTGTTGATAATTTTCCTTCACATCATAATTATGTATATCATGATAAAGAGCCAATGTATGCTGAAAATTTATTGAGTTCTAATTCTTCTAGCAATATGTCACATATACGTTCATCGGCTATAAGTTCACAACGTGACATGCCGATGCATGACTCAGCCAGTTGTTCTCCAAATTCAGCATTATATGCAGGCACTAATGCTCATAATTCGGCTATGCGAACTGTTAATAACCACTGCCGAATGAATGAAAATTTAGCACCTTATGCCAATGCTTATTCCTATGATTCGGCTTCATATGTTACTACCAACTCAAGCCGAATTGATGAAAATTCAGCAAGGTGTGCTAATGGCAATACTTATGATTCGGCTTCATATAACTCAAGCCGAATCAATAAGAATTCAGCAAGATATTCCCAATCAGACCTTGCTGAACCAAAAGATGCATTGTTAAACTTTAAAAGAACGGTTCAAAAGCAGAATGAAGATTTCTTTAGTAAGTGTCTTGAGATTACAAGAAAGAACGAAAAGTTGCATGCTCCCTCGAATCGGCTAAACCGGCTTTAAAGTCCGCCAAGCCGATTGTTACCTTCTCGGAAACAACTACCCGCCTTTTAATCGGTCAAGCCGACTTTTCGGTCGGCTAAGCCGATTGCCTCTCGGCAATCAATCCAAATTGGTCTCTTCGCATCCGAAACCGATAAGACCAATTTAGGAGAGGATGCACATTCTTTACCTTGCAGGAAGACACCTTCGATGGCCGAAATTCTGGAGAAAAATAATCCGGCCATTTTAATTCGACCGGGGCAAGCCGATTCCACTATTGAAAAAAAATGTTATAATCAGCGAGCCTAGAGAGCCTAAGAAGAGAAAGCAAATCTCGGATCGTGAGGTGGTGTTAGAAAAATCTAGTGACAATCGAGAAAGTCTCAAGATCACCATCAAGTCTTCTGGGCTCGGGGGGCAAATTCATGTTCCCATTCACAAGCAGAGGTCAACCACTAGTGTCATCATACAAAAAGGATTGCTAGAATCAATTCTAAAGGTTGGCCAAAATAGTTGTACAATTAGTGGATAGAAAAAATCAGCAAGACCGATTGCTCAAATCGGTCAAGCTATTCATAAGCAAAAAGTGCAGCACACACATAAAGGTGGAGTATTGGTTCCTTGCTCATTAATGTGTCAAGATCTTCACCAAAGGAGAGCGTATGCTAGTGAAACTCACAATGGGCAGCAGTACTTACCTTGTAGCCGATTGAGCCATAGTCAATCGTGCTTTGATATGAAGGAATCAATTAAGTCGGCTAACCCAACTACCCTGCTTGAGATGGCTAAGTTGACCTCAGAGGTAGCTGAACTGGCCGGGGCACCAAAATCGGCTAAGTCGGTTTCACAACAGGCTAAGCCGATTCCCTCCGTCTTGCAGGCCATGAAGGCAGCTAAGCCGGACACACAAGCAGCCAGGCCGGCCTCACCATTGGAGACAGCTCAGCCGGCCTTGAAGGCAGCTCAGCTGGTTGTGCGTGTGCTGGAGGAATCAGAGACGGCTAAGCCACCCCCCTCTGCTGAGCTGGTTGAGAAGCAGCTGAGCTGGTTGAGCAATCAGCTGAGCTGGATGAACGGACAGCTGAGCTAGATGAGCAGCCGGCTATGCCAGACCTGTTGTTACTATTAACCCAAGGATCAGCCATACCGATTGAAGAGTCAGTCAGGCCGATCGTGCTGCTGAAGTCGGTTGAGCAAATTCTTATTTTTGGTGTTTTCGTGGGTTCTTCCAAAGATTTCGCCACCGTCATTGCTGCTATGGTGGGAACTGAAGTTCAAAAAGAGACCGAGGAGGAGATCAGTGGCGTTGGAGAGGGCACACAGATTCCATCCAAGAGTATTGCTAACGATGAGCTGGCCATCGAGAGTAGAACCTTGGTGGCTACATCGTCACTAAGGTGCGAGATTGCATCGGCCTACAAGTTTCCTATTGGGAGGCAGATGACAATATTTTGTCAAGGTTAAAGCTTTCCCCGATGTTTGCTTTGAATTATACATCTATGTGGGTAGCTTTACTTTGTTTAAGATCAATTCATACTTGGTCCCGAATGAAATATAAGTTTTGCAATTACTTTGGGTTTTATGATTCGGGGCTAAGATTGAAGAATATTGCTCATGCCGATGTTTGTTCTACATTTAATTCTGGCATGAAAGATGATTGTAAAGGTGTGGCCGAATGGATTGATGTCAAATTTAATCTCTTCGCTTGCCAAGCATTGAAGCCGATTCGACAAGAAAATCGGCTTACAAATTTAATGCTCACCTTTGATCTGATTCATTGTGATCATGTCTTTGACATTTTGCTGTAGGATTATTGATCACAATGCTTTGCCATCAACACGTAACTTGGAAGAGTTTACAAATTGCAAGTGGTATAATTCACATGATCATAATACTCATAGTTGCAATATGTTTCATCATAAGATCCAATCGGACATTGATAATGACCGATTGAAGTTTTCTAAAGCTCAACAAGTGGACCGATTAGATTCAATCGGTCTTGATGGCAAACAGGTTTTGAATCGGCTTGCATTAACCGATTCACTTGAAGCTCGATGCTCCAATGCCCAAGAGAGAGATGGAGAACCCTCAAGCAAAGACAGAGCTGTTATCCACATATTTCAAATGGAAGATATTTCAAAGGATAGCGATGTTGCTCCAATTTTAGAAGACACTGGGGGGCAAATAGAATCTCTCCATCTCTACCAAAAGCCGATTAATTCCATTGAGCAAGGAAAATCGGCTGGAGATTCTTTGGAGCATGTTCATCACGATGAAGGAAAGGAGGATGCTCATAAAGCTAGTGGAGGCAAAGAGCATGACAAAGAAAAAGGGAATAGAAGACCGAAGCTTAGCTTCGAAGAGCTTCTAGCTAAATATACAAAGATAGGGGAAGCGAATCGATTAAAGAAAACCCAAGCATCAAAGTTGCCTCCAAAGCATAATCCTCCAAAACAATATTGGCAAAGGAAGGTGTATGTTCCGTCATATTTCGAGCCACAACATGTGGAGTGTGCAGCTCCGAAATGCTTGAAAGAGTCATCATCTTACAATGACCGATTTGATCAAAATCGGTCCGAGCTGTGCCAAAAGGGAAGGTGGTAAAGCAAGTTTACCGCGTGAAGTATGATGGGACGGAAAAAGAAAAATTCAGATCTGAATGTCACCATTGAAAAGCCGATTACATTGTTGAAAAATCTGGCTTTTGATGGTAAACAAGTTGAAAATTCATCCATCTATATTAAAGGTACTAAATCTGAACAAGAAAGGGTAAAAGTACCTAAGATCAAGATAGAATTGTCGCTGTCCAAAACAAATAAAACCGATATGCTCAATCGGTTTACCAAGGTGGCAGGAACAAGAATTGCAAAAGCTCAGTGCAGAGAAGCTAAGAGAAAGAGGCTTAGCATGGGTTCCAAAAAGAAGCATTGAAGTTCAAAGGGATGATGATCAAGCAAATGGTGCATCACAAACAAAGAATAAAAGGAAAAGATTCAAGACACAATTGTCAAGTTGGAGGATTGCACCAAATCATCAAAATCATTGGTCGTGGCATCATCCATTTTCTTTGCTTGTGCACATGTGGAATTCATCTCACGGTATGCATGGTTATCCCTCATATTCTTATGTTGATCCTTGGTATGGGTCTTTATATTATGGAGGGCTACCAAATTATTATGCTCATCAATGATCAAGGGCCGAAAATATTTCGGCTATGCTCGTTGGTATGAATAAATTCATATGGCCGATACTTTATTATCGCCCTTAGAACATATATGGCCGATGAGTACATCGCCCTTAGTCATTTTATTTTCAGGTTCATCTAGCCGATGGTTGGAGCATCGTCATGTGGCACAAGGATATATTTAGTTTTTATTTTATTTTCAGGTTCATCTAAATGCCTTCACATAAAAACATTGGGTAATGTTGATGACCGGAAAAATAAAACAGCTAGGCTGGTTTTTCTGTTGTGCATGCAGGTTGGTTTTCAGGCTCAGTATATTTGCGTGCATGGTATGATTATTAAATGGCCGAAAGGGAAGAATGAGCGTGCATACAAATGAACTTCATAGCATGCAAGACCAACGTTATCATCTTCCTTTGGGTGATCAAAGTGTGGTATTTGAAATTTCATATTCATTGGAGATGATGCAAAATGATGATCTCCCAAGAGCGTTTAATGGGAAGTGCTTCATAAAGGTATTTTCAAGTGTTTGGCAAGAGGCGTAGTGCTTTCCAAACAATGGCCGATACATGTATCGCCCTTAGAAAAAAAAAATGGCCGATGTTTAACATCGCCCTTAGTTGTTAAACAGCCGACGTGATGGGTATCGTTGCTGTTTAACATCGCCCTTGGAACCTTTGCATTAAAGATGATGACCTATGTTTGTTTAACAGTTCATAATTTATCGTTTATGCTCTACATTATTATGTTATAGTGATCATGGTATATGGGTAAGATATTGCCTTGCCATTCTTGTTGAGTTCGACATGGACTCACTCTTGCTATTTCACCCCACCTCAGGAGATGTTTAGGCTTGTCTTCACGGACAAAGAGCTCCAGCGATGAGTACAAGATCGATGACTACAGCTCGACAGGGGCAGCAATGGTTCCTTGTCGGTGGTTTGTAGACGGCGGCGAGGCAACAGACGGATTGCTCTTAGCGGCGGCGAATAGGGTTTCGGCCGCCGCTTGCTCGGGCGTGGGCGTCGGCCACCGCGAATAGGAGCAAGACGCAGCCGCGGCTTGGTTCTTATAGCCCGTGGCTCGCGCGGATTTTTAGGAGGCTTCGTTGCGGAGTCTAGTCCGGCTCAAGTCCGACTTGATACTAGAGGCTTGCTAGTTATAGCTAGGCATGTAATGCAAGTGGAACGGCAGGATGGAAACTGAATCGAAGGATATATATGTATATATGGCCAATTGCTTGCATTTTCCAAAGCAAAAGGTTGACAATCAAAACATATCAAAGCAAAAGGTAAGGGCCAAACGATCTTGAGCTCTGGAACTTAAAATAAAGAAAACATATATGCACAAGAATAGAATCCGCAAGAGATAGATAAGTGCAAACCAATTTCGATTAGTAAAAGAGAAGGGCCAAACTAGATCTTGAGCTTTTTGGGATTAGTTTAGGACTCATAATAATTCTAGAGAAGTCAATTATTTAAGCCAAGAATTAATTCTATGCACAAGAATAATTCCGCACTCCAAGAGATAGATAAGAATGCAAATTAAAATTTGAAAGTTGAAAAAAATCGTGAAAAAAAAATGTAGTAAAATAGTTCGTGAGAAGCAATATAAATTTGAGTTCGCTTTGAATTGAAGTTTGAAAAAAAAGAAAAAGAAAAAATACGGACTAAGGAAAAACATACCAAACACACTCAAATTTAAGATCATATTTTCATGAAGTATTTTTAGGGATTTTATGAATTTTGAAAAAACGCTCATGACTCAAACCGGGCGGTAAAATAATTCTAGAGAAGTCAAATTTTGATATGTTAAAACCAAGATAAAGTAATCCCGGAAGACTTGTTAATCCTGGATATGTTGATGAATGATGAATGATGCACTCGGAGGGATGATTTAGAGAACATGAGAAGGACCTTTGGAATCCACAAATTTAAAGAATATGATCGACAAAGAAATGATTTTTATTATAGAAAAAGCCAGAGACGAGTGAGAGATGGATAGGCAGACTTTCTAAACGCATGATGAAAACTTTTCTCACTCAACACAAAGTCAAACAACAAGCAAAAGTTCAAGTCAAGACACCATCCGTCAAATTAATTCAAAAAGAGTTTGAAACTTCACATTTTTCCTATAACTAAATTTGCACTAACGTAAACTAATCTTGGGAAATTTTATATAAATATTGAAATCATTTATTTAATTTAATGTTTCTATTCACAACCCAAAATCAGAAATTTTGGGGTAGTATCAATTCAACAATGCTTTATATAACATACTTAACAAAAAAACATATCACCTTAGATAGCACACAGCGGAACACACTTCGATTTTCTGGGGTAGACTCCACAGGGACCGACTGACTGGTTGATCACAAGCCTAACTTCCTCCTGTGGTGGGGTGAAATAGCAAGGGTGAGTCCATGTCGAACTCCGCAAATATAACATGGGTTATGAGGCTCAAAAGGCAGACACTGGTTTACTGCGGTTAGCATTTTAGTAAGTCAAAGTTTTAACATTTATTTAGCAATAAGTTATGCTTAACCCAAAAACCCACATTATCATTATTGTAACATTCTCATCATAGTCACCATCATCATCCAGTACCAGATCTATCATCATCTTAAATCCATGTCTCAACCTCATCTCAATCTCGTCATCCATTGACCATCTATTCCATCAGCTTTCCGGGCCGCTCGTGACCGTGAGCACGGCTGATATACCAGTTTTACTCTGCGCAGAGGTGTACACTTTCACTATGAGTCATGATTCCCAAATGTATGGGTTTGCAAGGCCCACAAACATCAAAAATCATGTAAAGCCCAAGGGTTACTTTTTCTTCAGGTTAAGAAGCTCTATCGCTACAATTTGATAACCATACCTATTCAGAGATACAAGGAAAACAGGACTACTGAATATGACTTAAGCATACTAAAAGGCAAATGAAAATAAACGAATTTAAGTATACTATGACCCTTTTTGCAAGGATCCAATGTGCAACACACATTCATTTTCGTAAGAACTAAAACAATAACTAAAGCAGGTAAGTTGAAATTCAGTCCAGTAAAGCAACTTCCTATCAATTCAGGACGCAGGAGATCAAAGTAATTAGATTCTACAAAGAATTAGGCATTAGAGGAAACCGAGCAATATTATTATCATAATACAATCTGTAAATAAAAAGGCAAATCCTTTCCACTATTTTAGAGAGACACCTTCCAACATGAACTCTAGGCTAGCATGAACTGCAATTAGCTTGCAGATGACTCACCCTTCAGATCGATAGGTTTCTTTCTTTTTTTTTAGATAATGGATAGGTTTTTCTGTTGATCAACTCCAAGTGTTGGATCATGTATGAGCAGCTGACATCCAGGTTGCCCTTTGCTCGCCAAGGCAGCAGTGAATTTCCTGAACCAAAAGCAACGCCCATATCAAATCAAGCCTCTAAGAAATGTCAAAGCGCAAGAATAGCTAGCAGCACGCGTCCTAACCTTGTCATGGGCTGGCTGCTTGGCAACACTGTTTTCTTTTCTTGAGCTTATTGAAGTCTGTGAGGGCGCGCTGCACAACTCATGAGATCAGATCCAGCGACACAACATCAAACATATAAACCATCCAAGAGGAAACCAGCGCAGGTAGCCCGCACCCACCTCAAACGCCTGACGCGGCCGGTCTTCCTCGCCGCCGGCCTTTCATCAGCCGCCCTCGCCGCCATCAATATCAAACATTTGCGTAGGGGTAGAACACAAGCAAACTTTGAAGGGTTACCTGACTGACAGCCGGCGATCGGTAGCCATCCGTGGCCAGTGCAAGCCTGAAATGATGCAAGCCATTTTGTCATAGTCTAAAACCATGAAACATACCATCTGCAGCTAGATCAAACTGATGACAATTGTGTGTTTCATCTAACTGAATGGTAGCGCGTTCTCGCGGGAGTAGGAGTTCAGGAAAGAGTGTGTGGTGATCTGGTATTTCTTCTGTGCGGTGATCTTACAGTCTGTCTGGAGTGTGCGTTTGTGTATCAGTATTTTTGTGTGAAAGTTTATTTGTGTTCCCACTGTCAGACGCAAACATCCACGAGCGCCCTACCGCGCATGTGTTCCCACTGTCAGACGCAATGCCGCAACAGCCTGCCCACATTCCAGAGCCCGACGAGTAACTGCTGTGGCAGATTCTGCTACTTCAACCTCCTGGCTCCTGCGTACGGGCAAGCTGTCTGAGTAGTCAGCATAGAGCCAAGAACACATTCATACCAATGTTTGGCTGCGGCAATCCACCATGACAAAGCAGGTGGTTGCATACTGACCCAATATAGTGTTTTGATTGAAATTTTATTAAGAAACTGAACTCATTCACTATTACTCTTCTATTATGTAACATGTCCGATAAAATATATGTTCATCAAACCATGCTAAATTACTTGCAGCAACACCAATTTTCAGGTTCACAGTGTTTTCCTGCTAATTCAGCCTTGAATATACTACTTTTCTGCCTATTTTACAAAGATCCTTGACTACACTAAATATCACCGAGAAAACCAAACATAGTGCTATCGAGCTTCCAAAGTCTGTAACTCCATGCTGAATTCATATGGTAATACTTACGAATACACAAAGAAGGGCTGGCCAAATTATTCGAGAAAAAAAATTGGAGCAGGGGCACTCACACATGCAACGCACGGGCACTCACATATGGAGCGGGACGTAGTCGGAGCAGGGGCGGCTTCGGGCGGGTCGGCCGCGCGCGGGGGCGGGTCGGAGGGGACGGCTTCGACGGGGTGGCGCCGAGTGGGGCGGCGCCGAGCACGGGCTGCTTCGGCGGGAACCGCTTCGTGCTCGTGGTGCCGCTGGGATCCTTGGATGGCACAGTTTTGTCCGACGGACGGGAACCGCT
Source organism: Hyparrhenia diplandra (assembly GCA_015847255.1). Taxonomy (NCBI): domain Eukaryota; kingdom Viridiplantae; phylum Streptophyta; class Magnoliopsida; order Poales; family Poaceae; genus Hyparrhenia; species Hyparrhenia diplandra. The sequence goes on along the minus strand of JADLZK010008201.1, from coordinate 153,030 downwards.
CTTGTGCGGGCCGCGAAGGGAGCTTTGGGGGCGACCGCTCTTGTGCGGGCTGCGGAAGGGAGCCGGGGGCGTGTGAGGGTGGCCGGCCGAGCACGTGCTCCTGTGCCTCGGGTTCTCGCGCTGGGGAGGGAGGGAGGCAAGCGCCCCCGACGCTGGGGTGAGACAGCAAGCGAGTAGGGGAATTGCCGGAACTGCCGGGGAAGGAAGCTGCGCCCGGGGAACCACCGGTTTCGCAGCCGGGCGGACGGGATTAGGGGGGAGCGGATGACGAAAACATTTGAGTTTTTTTAGTAGTAAGATTTTTTTGTTTAGTTTGTACATGGTCTGCTTTCTATCTTCCTTGCCTAGCCTCTGGTTTGGCATGTATCATGTAAGTCTTCTGTAAACCTTTGGCTGTTTACTTTAATATATTTTTCTCGTTGGGCTTTTGCCCCACTGTGGTTGCTTAAAGAATGAGTTCCGGCCCTTCCGGGGAAAGCAGGCGCGGAACTGCGGATGGCTGGCCAAAGGGGTGGTTGGCTTTTAGTGGGTGGTTTCTGATGCCGCGGTGGCTGCCAATGACGGTGGTTTGGGGGTGGCTCTCACTCTCAATATGCTCAATGCTCAACCTATCTTCGATGCATCCGAGAGGGGCGCAGGCTTGACACATGAGGAGGGTGTAGGGAGCGGCATGTGGGGAGAGCGTCGCTCGCCAACTAAGGTGGAGGAGGCCATCGGTTCTTGAGCGGCATGTGGGGAGAGCGTCGCTCTTGAACAGGCCATCCGAGAGAGGCTTGGTGGAGCTTGAACCGAGGAGTGGGGATCTGGTAACGGCTGAGGAGGATCTGAGTTTGGGGTGATTGGATTTGGAGATTAAGTCTCGTTCTGGGGGTGGAGCGCTCGTCGCCGTCGGGACGGTGGGAGCCCTTCTAGCGGTTTTTCAAATAAATTTTCAAGATCGAATTTAACCGCTGCATTTTTTTTTAAACTAGTGATGCGCCATGTCCACGTTAAAGAAGGTAATAAAGGACGGACCTCCCTTTAGTCCAGCTGTACACGTTGTATAGATCCATGTTTGTGGCTGCATATGTCGTTAATTATTTAATGGATTAAACATGCACGATCGATCCGATCCAACTGCCTGCCACGTTCGGTAGGTAGACAGGCACAGCTGTACCATTTTGTTTTTTTCATTGATTCTCCGTCGACCTGCGCCCTGCTGTATAAGCCTATATTCCCAGGATAGAGAGCATTGTCCTGACCCCGTCTCTCAGTTTCTCCTCATGGCTTGCTCCAAGCTCTCCCTAATAGCGCTGCGGGCATTGCTGGTGGTCCTCGCCGCCGGCCCGGCGATGCGGCGGGTCGAGGCGGCATCGGCGCACCTGCACGTTTACATGCACGACGTGACGGGTGGCTCGTCGCCAACGGCGGTGCGAGTGGTTAACGGTCCACAAGGCAACTTCGGCAACACCATGGTGATCGACGACAAGTTAACTGACGGGACGTCAGCGTCATCCGCAACGGTGGGACGTGCGCAGGGCTACTACATGGTGGCGTCGGTGGCGAACCTCGAGTTCCTCGTCAACATGAATGTCGTGCTTACTTCGGGCCCTTACGCCGGCAGCTCGCTCACGGTGATGGGCCGTGACGACGTCAGCGTCCCGGTGAGGGAGCTCTCAGTGGTCGGCGGCACGGGGCAGTTTAGGATGGCGCGCGGCTATGTGCTGTGGAAGACCGTCACCCCCGAGATTCTCGACCTGGAGATCTTCGTCAACCCTTCTTGAGCCTTTTAGGCAATGGTATGATTGCTGCATCGATGGGAAAATTGCTTATAGGTCGACTGTCTAGCTATTATGTAATATTTTTCTTTTGACATCGAAGTTTATTTGATCGATTGCATTTATCGGTTGATTCGGTCAAGGCGCAACTACTTCACTTTATGATTTGTTGAGCATTTGTAAGTGTATGAGCTATCGTTCTTTTTGTTTGTGGTTAACTGGCTGGTGTACGTGAGGACGTATATTATATTCATATACAAACAAGTGAATTCCTGGCGCGTCGCTGCCGGAATTTCAAGAAGGTTGAAAGTAGCAGTTTCTTGGGTACATAGAGTTTTAGAGATTAAAGTCACCGATGCCAAAAAAGGTTGAATTACCAACTAGGCATAGACAATGTCACCCTGCCTTGCAGCAGATCAGAATATACATATATTCAGTTAATATGGTTGCAAATGGCAAACATAGGATTTTTTTTTTCCTCTCTTGGCCATGAAGATGGCAAAATTGTGGGTCAGGCAAACCTTACGAATTATATCACACGTTTCTACAAAGACTTGTTTGGATTGTCACAAGATAATACCATGACCTTAGACGAGGCACAAACAATTGATATTCCTCAGATCACCCAAGCTTAAAACGAATTCCTAACGGCTTCTTTTATGGAAAAGGAGATTGGGGATGCAGTTTTTGCAATGGAACACAATAAAGCACCAGGGCCAGATGACTTTCAGCTAAGTTTTATCAAAAGTTTTGGGAGGTCATCAAAGCCGACCAGATGCAGATGTTCCATGACCTTCACTCGGGAACCTTGCCGCTCTTTAACCTCAACTTTGGTATCATAACTGTTGACACCAAAAATTGGCTTGGACTAAGGCACGGTAAAATTCCAGACTTAGCTAATTTTATGAAGGGATAAGACACCGCAAATTTCCAGAGAGGCGCCGGACGCTAGGACTTGCGTCAGCCGCGTCCGACACGCGAACGCCAGATGCGTCCGGTAGCATCCGTGCGGGCGCAGTCCTCTTTGGACTGCGTCCGACGCGCCCGGACGCCGCGCCCTGAAGCGTCCGGGCGCTTTCCCGGCTAGCGTCCGGCGGAGTCCCCTCGCGAGGGGCTCTCTGGACTGCGTCCGGCGCCGATTCGATCTTAGATCTGTTTTTGGAAGGTCCTGGTGCTTGGAAACGCATCTAAGGCGGTTCCTAAGGGGATAAGACCACCCCCTCTATATAATGAGAGGTTCATGGCCGATTTGAACTCATCTACATCTAATCAATCGAAGATCACCTATCAACTCCTTGTCCCTCAACCCCTCTAATCTGCTGTCCGGCGACGTTCTTCGTTAATTTCGCCAGTGTTATAGGTGGCCATGCCGATCCTAGAGCACCCCTCACGTGTGTCCTCCTAACGGGTCTTACCGGAGGTGCGTTCGAAGGTTCTCCCGGTCGAAACCGAGCTCTACATCGGCCCTAACGATCTGTTGATCGTTCATGGTCGATCACACTGTGGTTCTTGTCGTTTTTAGGTTGTGCGCAACCTCCGTGGGCGTCCAAGGACCTCCTGGTGTGCTTGGCATGGAACCCTAGTTCTTCGTCAACAATAACTTTGATTCCAAAAGTCCAAGAAGCTAATAAAATTCAACAATATCGACCAATCTGCTTATTAAATGTGAGCTTCAAACTTTTTACTAAAGTGGCAACCATTAGAATTAACTCAATAGCAGACCATAAAGTTGGTCCAACCCAAACGACTTTTATGCAAGGACGTAACATCCTCGAGGGAGTCGTCATTCTGCATAAGACAATTCATGAGTTACATAGTAAAAAACAAAGTGGAGTTATTTTTAAAATAAATTTTGAAGAGGCCTACGACAAAGTTAGATGGCCTTTCTTAATGCAGACAATGCAGATGAAAGGTTTTTCTTCTAAATGGATCTCTTGGGTGCAAACTATTATATTAGGCGGGAGTGTGGCAATCAATATTAATGATGAGGTTGAACCTTACTTTCAAACGAAAAATGGTCTTCAACAAGCAGACACACTATCTCCCATTCTGTTTAACATTGTAGCTGATATGCCTTGGTATCACTTAATGTCAACACTAGAAATGGAGTTAATCTCACTCTTAGCAATGGGGCCAAAAATAATTGAGGGTGTAAGATAGTGTCAGTATCAAGAGTGGAGTTAATCTCACTCAGGATATGCACAGGGGTTCACCACACTTCCTAAAGCATTACATATACTAGGTTGTCATCCCTAGCAGAAACACTAGGAAATGCATGTATGCTATCCTTCCATCCTCTTTTTGAAAGCTCTTTAAAGTAGAAACCTGCATTGAATACATCGACAACATTTGTAGATTCTAATTCTTTCACTAGACTGGAATCTTACCTAGTGTGGTTCGTGGAACAGATGTAGCCACCGTAATCCGAGAAATCTATCATTTTATTAAAGCTATTCTGGTTTTTAATTGCGAGAAGAAAAGCTATCCATTCTATTAATAATAGTTTCTAGCATTTTATCATTGGAAGCTAATTTTTTAGACATAATTTCCATGGTTTTACCTTTGATTCAGGACTAGGTCTCTCAAAGATGGTTGATTGTAATTATTATTCAAATTATATTACCTTGATAATTATCTGAGTAGTTACCTAAATAATGGGGCCTTTACTGGTTCCATCCTTGATTCTGTTGAGGATGATAGTTGTTGTTCTTATTGTTGATGTAGTTCAAATGTTCATCAATCTACAGGCAGTTATTGTCTATGTGCCTAGTGTTTCCACATTCTTCACATGTCATGCTGGAATCAGGGATTTGCATGATTTCCTTCTTATCAGGAGCCCTCTCATCGAGCTTCTTCATTATTAGGTCAATTTTGGCAGACTGCATGTCTATCTGTTGACACCTGTTATAGCATAATATTATTAGTCAATTAACATGAAATAAGGGCTTAAGTTGGATATCAACATAAGTCTAGGGGTCTAACTAATATATTTCCACGAGTTTTGGTATTCTATGACTTTGCAGGGACTAATAGATAAAAACAGAGAAGATCGATGAGAATCAGAAGAGTTTACATCCCATACGATGACAAGACCTATCCATGAAGTAACTCAACCCAAAATGTGGACTAAAACACTCTAGAAGATACCGAGAAGACACCGGAAGAAATGGGAGACCGAGAGGGCTTGACACCACGGGCGGCCGCCAGCCATTTAGGCCGTACCAAAGTGGGGACACCACAATCGACCTCATCTTTTTATGTCGGTTTACCACCGACCTTGAGTTTGTATCTACACCGTTATTGGAGGTCGGTTTGATCCAAGGGTCCCTGTTCATCGCCAAGTGCTATATAAGAAGACCACCTGACCCAGGGCTAAACCCTAAGTCATACCAAGTCATTATCAGCTGAGTTCATCTCAACTCAAGTCCAACCAAGTCTAGACCTAAGCCCTAGTTCATCATATTAGAAGTAATTAGCTACCTAGCTAGTTCTAGAGGAAGTCAAGTTCATCTTGATTCCTGATAGTCAAGAAGTAGCGGGATCATCATTCTCGTGGCTTCTCTCTTGTATTCGATCTGTAAGTATTATTATCGAAATACAATTGATATAACTTTGATCTATATCATGATTATATTCTTATTGATATGTATCCATGCATGCTATGATTATATGTTTAGTTTAGTAAGTTTGTCTTATATCATATGCATGGAATTGTATAGCATCCACGTAGATAATCACTATGTGGGTGATAAGCAATGTGTAAACGTGGTGTTTATACAACGTTTATCTGCAATTACACCCTACATTCCGGGATGTGTGGTAGTTCGCGGGAGTGACAGCCCTGTTGAGTCCTTTGGAGTCCACCCTCTGAATGATAGGCCAAGTTGAGCTATAATTACGGTGATGATCAAGTTTCGTCCTTGATTGTCATTGGTAGTTGCTTACCATGTGTAGATGTATTGCAACCTTGCCATGATAGCTAGATGTATTGCACTAATTGTAGTATTCATTGACATATGATTAGGAGTATCTTAGGAATATTCTTTCTATTCTTTCTATAACATGCTAATAGTTCGTATGATACTAGTTGCATATGATGATCTTAGACTTGGGTGGATATCATTTATTTAATTATCTTTATCTTGTGACTTATCCTGTTGAGTAATGTTAGATGCATATGGCTACTCTGCATTATACAACTGCAAGTGGATCTCATAAGTAAATTACAATCTAAATCACTATACCTCTTTCTCTCTACTTTCCATAGACTCTCCTTCCCCCCGTGGTAAAATATAAATACGATACTTGGATTACTCCCTGAAGTACTACGATGGTATTTCTATTTGTGCGCTTGTAGATATCATGTTCATTCTTTATCAAGGCCTATCAAGAATACCATACCCGCATTTCTTAGTTATTGCTAGGGTGACAGAGGTAATGCCTAGAAATGAGTGGTATACCTTGAGTACATATCCCGGTGAGATTAACTCCACTATGGACAATGATGCTAAGATTACACCCCACAACTAACACCGCCTAACTTTGCCTTTGTTGGATCATGAGATTAATTCCATATCCAAGCTAACATGATTAGATAGATACCTCATATATTTCTTTCGCCTTCCTAATTTGAATCGTGTAAGAAATATCAACAAGCATTTTCTTATAAGCCGTTATTAAATAGCTCTTTTCAAAAAAAAAAAATTGAATGCGTGTAAGAAATATCAACAAGCATTTTAAAATTCGTGAAGGGCAAAACCGAACAACAGTTTTCATGGCTTTGCTTCCAAATTTCTTAGTTTGGGAGAATGTTAGTAAAAAAATTTTAGAATGTGTTTTTCTAACTTCATAAGTTGTCCTAGTGCTACTACCAGCTTCTCTAGTATGGAAGGGTATTAGTCGAACTTAGATAGTGTTATTTTCAATAAGTTGGTGTTTTTTTCTAACTTTCCTAGTTAGAAGGGTGCTAGCCAAAAATCCTAAACACAACATACATGGAAATAAGAGAGATCACTTGCATCACATAATGCATTGAGAACCCATTATCACATACTCAAATAGGTTCAACCCTGTTTTCTATTTGTTTTTGATTTTATGCAGGGGAATTGTATGAATTGGAACCGTCTAGATAATTTTGCTGAAGATCCTGATCAAAACTCAGACAAACACCAGCACTTACATCATCATCATCTTCGAGTCACCAAGACCTTCTGAATCGGACGTTGATCAAGTCAGGCGAAGCTTAACACCTGAATTTGAAGCTATGGCAACCAAGGCACTTCGTGAGTTCTCAGCTCCTACCACGGACAACATCCTCACTGGTCCGAAGGTAGAGGTTGGAGACAATGGCTTTGAGCTTAAGCCAGGGCTCATAAACATCGTGCAATCTAGCCAATTCTACGGAAAGGCACATGAAGACGCGAGTGCTCATCTCCAACACTTTCTGGAGATTTGCAGTACTTTCACTATGAAGGACGTATCCAGAGACGCCATATTGTTGCGCCTCTTCCCATTCTCACTATTGGGAAAGGCAAAGCAATGGTTCTACACTACGAAAGAGAAGAATACAACATGGGATTTATGATCCACAGCCTTTCTCGCCAAGTTCTTTCCTATAGGCAAGACGAATGCCTTAAGAGGGAAGATATCAAATTTTCAACAACAACATGATGAATCTGTCCCGGAAGCGTGGGATAATACATTTTAGAATGTCCACACCATGGGATGGAGAAGTGGCTGTTGATGCAAACTTTCTATCATGGGCTAGTTCCCAGTGCTCGTGAGACTATGGATGCTGCAGTAGGAGGTGCTTTCTTATCACTGACACTAACCAATGCTACAGAGCTTGTGGAGAAGATGGCTTCCAACCAAGGTTGGAGTGAAGAGCGTCAACCCCGCAAGAGAGGAATGCACCAGCTGAAAGAGGTAGACATGCTATCTGCCAAGATGGACCTTATCATGAAGAAGCTCGAGGATAGAGATCCTCAACCCAAGGCAGTCATGCAAATCCAAGATTCCCGCATGACATGTGAAGAATGTGGAAAAACAGGCCACACTGGCAGGAATTGCCCAGAGATCATGGAGGACATTAATTTCATCAATAACAACAACAACAACTTCCGTCCTCAACAGAATCAAGGTTGGAATCAACAGAGGCCCAACTACCAAGGAAACTACCAAGGTAATAATCAAGGTAATAACTTTAATACTTATCAACCTTCCTTGAGAGACCTAGTTCTTAACCAAGGTAAAACTATGGAGATCTTGTCGATATTTATAATGCGGGTCATTACTATAGAGAGGCCTCAGGAAGCTGCTGGTTGGATGACTCGATGCCACCTAAGAAAGAAGATCCAGGAAGGACAGTCATTACAATATAGATTGGACCGCACACCTTCGATAATGCTCTATGTGATTTTGGCTCAAGCGTGAACATAATTCCTAAGGTAATTTATGAAAAGATTTATAGTGAACCACTTTGAATACAAACATGTGCTTGCGGCTAGCGGATGAGTCGCTTACATTATCCCGAGGGATCCTTGAAGATGTGTGTGTGGGAATCGTGAGGCTCTTACGTACCAATCCAGACTTCGCAGTCATTGAAACCGGAAGAAGTGAAGGATCAACAATCATACTCGATCGACCATTCCTATGCTCGCCTAAAGCTATCATCTACGCGGGAGACAAAGTCGCGAAGATTTGTTTCAACATTAATGGGAAGAAGGAGAAATTCAACTTCAAGAACAAGGTACATACCTCTCCTACTAACCCACAACATTCTTATTCATATTCGCCAGAACCAAAGATAGAAACCTACAACAAGAATAGAAGAAGGAACCAGAATAAATACAAGAAGGCACAGCCTACAAAAGTAATGGTGGTTAATAAGGTAACTACTGAAAGTGACCATCTACTTCCATCTCCTATGCTTCATAAGCAAGACGATCCAGGTACTCCTACCATCGCATGTTCCATTCTTTGTTTAACTTTCTATAATACATTCTGCGATACGGGGTCCGGCATTAACTTAATGGCAAAGGTAACATATGAATTATTATTTGGAAAATTGTCGTTGCAACCAACATTTGTGCAACTATAGATGGCAGACCAATCATACAGGATTCTAGAAGGAATTGCTAAAGACGTACCAGTCAAGATCATGGACCACTATGTTCCCACTGACTTTGTAGTCATGGACATGGGGAAGGAAGAAGATCCTCCAATAGTGCTTGGGAGACCGTTCCTCAACACTACATGCGCAATCATCTACATCCATACAGGAGAGATATATTTCCAATTCCCTACAGAAAAGGTACATGTGTTCTTCAATAGTTATAATGATTATATGAGACCCAGAAAGAGCAGGTCGTCACCATCGCGCCAAAGGAGACAAAGATTAAAGACTTAGAAGAACATAAGGTAAGTAAAGAGGTTAAATCCCTTACACCTGAAACATCCCTGGAGAAAGAAGAATCGACCACTCCAGAGAGGAGTCCACCAGCTAAGCAAAAGTGGAGAAAGAAGAAGACATCTCCCCAGACATCATCGAAAGAGACTATAGAATCATCGGTGCCACCGACAGACAACCGATATACCATGGGAATAAAGAGCAGAACTATAAAGTCCTGTTCGGAGGACTCTAAATGCCGAATCCTCGCCAAAAGGTAACTCGGTAAGTTATCCATATTTGAAAATCCCCGCATTGCATATTTATCTTTCCATATCATGTTTATTATTTTAGCATCCTATATCCGCATTTGAAAACAACAAAAAAATATTTTTAGCTTTGTTTTGTGAAAAACCTTAAAAGCCCCATGCTAATATCCCCGAGGCTTAAACACCTCTAGGCTATTTGTTTGTGGTGGCATAAAAATAAAAATAAAAATAAAATAAAGATGCATAAGTACTTTATATTTTCTTGCATATAAAAATGAAAATCCAAAAATATATTTATCCCAGGAAAACTAAAGCAATGTGGCTAACCGCTAATGCTTAATCAAGTTCCACTAGCTTTGTTGTCTATTTAAATTCAGCAGGAGGAGAGGAATGCTAGGCGCCACCCTTGTTGCCAACTACCTCAATTTCTACATAGAAGATTACACTTCAATCCAGCTTTGGGGGAATGCACTCCCAGTTATCCCGATAAGTATCTTACTATCTATATTATAGTATTAATAATTTTAGCTAAATAATTTGTTTGCTATAGAGTCTAGTTTTATAAAGTCTAGTTGTTTAAAGAGTCTTTTGTTAGAGTGTGAATAAAAGGATCAAGAGAGAGTGTACACTAATTTAATTTGCTCAACTAAAATAAACCCCAAAAATCTCGCCAACATGGAGATGATGAATAGTTGCTCACTTGTAATACTTTTCTAGTACCTAACTTTCATGCTTAATTTCTCTTGAGCTCCATTTGCAAAAGTTACTTTGACTTGATATTTACTCTAAACCTGAAACCTATGGGTTGCAAATGCTTGCTCTAAAGTCTAGGTAATTGACGGATATGATATGAGATAGTCTCGAAAGCACTATTTGATCTTACTCCTAGTGACACTAGATTTCTGGAGATTTACTTTTGAAAATTTAAAATGCACATGATAAGTTTCTGTGTGACAGAGTGTTTGAACCTCCTACCACAGCCATATATACATGCTCTCTAGATTAGGAAAACTTTTGATTTATATATAGGCTGCTTGCTTTGCATTGAGTTTGTTTAATCTTTGTCGACCCTTAGAAACTTGTCATGCTGATCATGTACACTCCACCTCACTACACTTCATTCCACTCGACTCCATTCATTTATATGCTATTTCCACCCTAGAAGTACGCATCCACCACATATACATACCATTATCCATTTCACTCTAGCCACCAAAAATGGTTTACTCCTATCTTAGGAGAGAGCAACCAAAAATATTCCCTATACCCATCCAATCATTCATTTCTAGCCAATGTCTTACAAAAGCTCCATTACATTTATCTCTCGAAAGTTATTGCAAAAGAGATTTGGGTTGTAGATTAAAAAAAAAGAGAGAAGAGAGAATAAAAGGGAGATGAAAAATGGACAAGTGTCCTACGGGCGAGTAGAGCCTACCTCCCTAAGAAAAAGAAAGAATAAAGGAGATTTAAAAAATAGACAAGTGTCCGCTGAAAACAATGGGTACTTAGATGCTCGCCTCTCCATAAAAAGAAAGAAAAGATACGACCCAGATTCTTTATAAAGTTTTCAAATTCCAAAAGAGAGAAGATTCCTCAAGGAGCAAACGTAGGTCTTTTCCATCATTCATTCCATATACCTTACTATATTCCTTACCATCTATATTCTATCCACTATACACATGCACCACTTGATTAGTGTGACTCGTGACTTTGGATCCATTGCTTGAATTTATAATATATGCTTAGTAAGTAGAATTAGTTTTCTCCCACCTATGAGCTCCAGATATAAGCCTTAGATATAGGGTGAGAGAGAAGAAGGCATAGTGTGTTACTGCCTTAGACAAAAATACTACATATTATGAGGGAAAGGCAATACAATCTTATTGCCTTAGAGAGGATCCACAAATACCACAAATGAGAGACTAGAGAGAGTCATGCTAGGAACTTTGAGTTTTATTTGAAAACCCAAAGAAAAACTCCGAATGACAGCTTGAACAAAAGAGTTTGAGAAACAAAGGCTTGACTTGACTGTTCTATCTTTCAATTGCCCAAGATTGAAGAAAAGGTTATAAGCCCCAAGAGGTAAAAGGTAATATGGGTAAGTTGAAGGTTTGAAAAGTTTATTCCTATCTGGAGAGAAATTTTGTTTGAAAGCATATGTACTCTTAAGGTGTGATAGCGTTGCAAAGAACTCCCGATCCAAGTAAGTAGTTTAATATAATATCATGTGTCTTTTTAGAGACTAGCAAGAGGTAAGCTTGGGGGAGCTTGTTGACACCTGTTATAGCATAAATTATTAGTCAATTAACATGAAATAAGGGCTTAAGTTGGATATCAACATAAGTCTAGGGGTCTAACTAATATATTTCCACGAGTTTTGGTATTCTGTGACTTTACAGGGACTAACAGATAAAAACAGAGAAGATCGATGAGAATTAGAAGAGTTTACATCCCATACGATGACAAGACTTATCCGTGAAGTAACTAAGCCCAAAATGTGGACTAAAACACTCTAGAAGATACCAGAAGACACCAGAAGAAACGAGAGACCAAGAGGGCTTGACACCCTGGCGGCCGCTAGAGCCATTTAGGCCGGCCGCCAGGTGGGGTCGCCCTGTCAGCCTCATCTTTTTATGTCGGTTTACCACCGACCTTGAGGTTGTATCTACACCATTATTGGAGGTCGGTTTGATCCAAGGGTTCCTGTTCATCGCCAAGTGCTATATAAGAAGACCACCTAACCCCAGGGCTAAACCCTAACTCATACCAAATCATTATCAGCTGAGTTCATCTCAACTCAAGTCCAACCAAGTCTAGACCTAAGCCCTAGTTCATCATATTAGAAGTAATTAGCTACCTAGCTAGTTCTAGAGGAAGTCAAGTTCATCTTGATTCCTGATAGTCAAGAAGTAGTGGGATCATCGTTCTCGTGGCTTCTCTCTTGTATTCGATCTGTAAGTATTATTATCGAAATACAATTGATATGACTTTGATCTATATCATGATTATATTCTTATTGATATGTATCCATGCATGCTATGATTATATGTTTAGTTTAGTAAGTTTGTCTTATATCTTAAGCATGGAATTGTATAGCATCCACGTAGATGATCACTATGTGGGTGATAAGCAATGTGTAAACGTGGTGTTTATACAACGTTTATCTGCAATTGCACCCTACATTCTGGGACGTGTGGTAGTTCGCGGGAGTGACAGCTCTGTTGAGTCCTTTGGAGTCCACCCTCCGAATGAGAGGCCAAGTTGAGCTATAATTACGGTGATAATCAAGTTTCGTCCTTGATTGTCATTGGTAGTTGCTTACCATGTGTAGATGTATTGCAACCTTGCCATGATAGCTAGATGTATTGCACTAATTGTAGTATTCATTGACATATGATTAGGAGTATCTTAGGAATATTCTTTCTATTCTTTCTATAACATGCTAATAGCTCATATGATACTAGTGGTATATGATGATCTTAGACTTGGGTAGATATCATTTATTCAATTATCTTTATCTTGTGACTTATCCTGTTGAGTAATGTTAGATGCATATGGCTACTCTGCATTATACAACTGCAAGTGGATCTCATAAGTAAATCACAATCTAAATCATTATACCTCTTTCTCTCTACTTTCCATAGACTCCCCTTCCCTGTGGTAAAATATAAATACGATACCTGGATTACTCCCGGTGAAGTACTACGATGGTATTTCTATCTGTGCGCTTGCAGATATCATGTTCATTCTATGGTGATAGACTAGTGCGTAGGTAATGCCTAGAAATGAGTGGTATACCTTGAGTACATATCCTGGTGAGATTAACTACACTATGGATAATGATGCTAAGATTACACCCCACAACTAACACCGCCTAACTTCGCCTTTGTTGGATCATGAGATTAATTCCATATCCTAGCTAACATGATTAGATAAATACCTCATATATTTCTTTCGCCTTCCTAATTTGGATCGTGTAATAAATATCAACACTACCTCCATAAGTTGGTGCATTCCTCTTGCTCTCTTGTGGGGTTCATGCCCTTCGTTCCAACTCTGGTTGGAATCCATCTTCTCCACAAGCTCAGCAGCTTTGGTAAGTGTAAGTGACCGAAAAGCACCTCCAACAGCAGCATCCATGGTTTCATGGGTACTATTAGTGAGCCTGTGGTGGAAAGTCTACATGAGTAGCCAGTTCTCCATCCCATGGTGTGGACAGTTAGAAATTGTAACACCCAGTTTTAAGAACAAAACCAGATGAATCCATATGTGAGCCCTGGAAGTCAAATCTCACATATAGTTTACAAATAAATGGTAGTATCAATTCACAATGCTTAAAATATAACGAACGTAATATATAAGAAAATAACCTCAGCTAGCAGACAGCGGAGAGACACTCCGATCTTCTAGTGTAGACTCCACAGGGACCGACTGACTGGTTGATCACAAGCCTAACTTCTTCCTAAGGTGTGGGGGAATAGCAAGGGTGAGTCCATATTGAACTCCGCAAGCATAACATGGGGTTATGAGGCTCTAAAAGCTTGACACTGGTTTAACTACGGTAAGCATTTTAGTAAGTCAAAGTTTTAGCATTTATTTAGCTGCAGTTATGCTTAACCCATTAACCCACATTATCTTCATAAATATATCATTCTCATGACAGTCCTTCGTCATGGCTTCAGTTCCATCATCTTCATCATCTCATATCCATGTCTCAGTGTCATCACTATTCTGCTATGTCTCCAAGGCCGTTCATGACCGCGAACACGGCTGTTATAACAGTTTATACTCTGCGTAGAGGTGTACACTTTCACTACGAGTTAATGTTTCCCAAAGCATGGGTTTATAACTCCCAAACCCGAGAAACCATTATAAAGCCTTTCAAAGGTTTATCTAAATATGTCAATAGCGATAGGGCTACAACCCATTTTCTTCCATTCCGGTAACCATCAACACAAATAGACAAGGTCCTTTGACTGACTAGAGCCAGATCCACGTAGCCCCCATAGCTGTATTGTATATCCCGGATGAAGATCTCTTGTTTGGTTTTAGCTAATTAGTGACACCTAAGGACTAATCTCTCGATGCTAAGTGTTTGACTAGATTGGAGATTGGTAGTGCCGGAGTTGGTGCAATGTGATCATGGAGGATGGATCGAGGTGATCCAAAAGATGATCAAGCATGCAACTCGGTGGAGTTTCGGAGATCAATTGTCCCCAAGGCAAAGGTATAACCATAGGGCTTTTGATTTCACACCCAAGACACTATAGAGAAGTGTGGGTGGTTATAGGATCGATAAGCCGTACTACAAAGAGGGGAAACTTATCGTACATATCGGTCCTCATGTGCCTTTAGGTTCAAAATTCATATGCATACATTCTAACCTAAAGAGCTAACTCCGCGCTTGTCGAAAATGTTTTCAAAATGCTAACACATGGTGTCGAGGTGTTCTTCGACGTGTCGGCAACAAGAAACAAGTGACGGAAGTCGGTTTGGAGCAAAGGCGAAGGAACGACGACGAAACGACGAAAAATTCGCAGCTTAGCGTGGACCGGACGCACCGACCGGAAGCACGAGGAAAACCGACCGGACGCACCGGTCGCTGAGTCCTCGAAATTCCAAAGAAGGGTGTAAACCGGGTTCGCCCCTCGGGCCGACCGGACGCCCGGACGGATGCTTTCGTGCTGACCGAAGCATGACCGACGCCGACCGGACCCGGCCCGGGGGGGTCCAAAATCACTATTCGGAGGTTGTCGGTTGTGACCGACCCACCGACCGGGACTCACCGGGTGAGTCCGGGCGCGGTCCGGCCAGCCGCTGCAAAACCGTGGGTTTCTCCCCAACGGCCACATTTTGTGGTGAGGGGTATTTATACCCCCTTGGCTGCCTCTTGCTCTTGCTCTTGGTCATTTTGAATCATTCCTAATACCTTTGAGCAAGCAAGCAAGCCTCCCTCCTCTCTCATTCTTGATTTGAGCTTCATTGTTGAGAGAAGAGTTGATCCTAGTGCATTGCATCGAGTTCTTGCATCTAGAGGCACTTGGGGTTCGTTGTGAGCCGGTTGGTTTCTTGTTTCTCTTGGAGACACCGCTCCTAGTCGGCTTGGAGGATTGGTGGAGTTGTTGGCAAGAAGAGGTGATTGTTTCTTGGCCACCTCCGGTTGATTTGTGAGAGGATTACGCACTCCTCGTCGGGAAGACAAAGTGCAAGGAATACATTGCTTGTGTCTTGGGTACCACACTTGTTGAGTGGTGTGTTGAGGCTAGCAAGGGCACCGCCTAGCTCAAACACCATCCTTGTGTTGGTCGGCACAACCGGAGAGTAACTTGTTGGTGTACAAGCGAACTCCGGGTGAACAAATCGACTTGTTCATTGTCTCGGCTTGTGGATCATCACCTTCGTGTGATTGATTGTTTATCTTGTTCTCGGTGATTGGTTGACATCCTCTACACGTCGGTATAACAAGCTTCTCACTCTTGCTTTACTTTGCTAGATTACTTTGAGTAGAGAGCTAGCACTTGCTTGTGTAGGTTGTTCTTGCTAGCATAAGGACCATATTAGGATTGCTCACTAGATAGAGTAGTGACATAGACTTTGTGTGACTTAGAGATCATAGAATTATTTAGTCTTGTCACTAGAAGGCTTGCAAGACCCCTAGAGCTAGTGCAAACCGCATTATCGCCTTTTGTTATACTAATCGGTTTGTTTAGTGAGCTTGTAGAAATTTATATAGGCTATTCACCCCCCCTCTAGCCATCTAGGACCTTTCAAGTGGTATCAGAGCCGTGGTCACCATTTTAGAAGGCTTAACAACCTCCGGTGTGAAGCATGGCTAGTATTGTGTTCAACAATGTTGGGGGAAAGCCTCCGTTCTTTGATGGAGTCAAAAATTTTGACTATTAGAAAAGATGCATGAGAATATACTTAGGATCAATCAATGACCAAGTATGGGAAGTGACGGAGAAGGATTTTGTCATCCTAGATCCTACCAACCTCACACCCACCGACAAGATCCATAAGCAATGCAACACAATGGCATTGAGCACACTCTACAAGGGAATGGATGTCAAAGTGTTTGAAGGCATCAAGGATCTTGAGAAGGCAAGTGAAGTGTGGGAGAAGCTTTGTGAGACCTATGAGGGCACCAAGGTTGTGAAAAGTGCAAAATTGTATGTTCTCAAGAGTGAATTTGAGAATTTCAAGATGAAAAAAGATGAGAGCATACCGGATACTTTCTATAGGCTCCAAGTGATTGTCAATGACCTCAAGGCATTAGGAGTGAAGACTTTGGATAGAGATTTTGGGCATAAATTCTTGATGTGCTTGCCCAAGAGATTTGCCATGTTGAGGAAGATTCTCTTTAGAGGTGCATTGGACACCATGACACCTAGTGACTTGCTTGGTGAGATGCTAACCGATGAGAAGGTTGATGGCATGGAAGATGAGGAAGAGAAAGAAGATGACAAGAGCAAGAAGGTTGTGGCATTCAAGGCCGCCATCACCTCATCCAAGGCTAAGGGAAAGTCCAAGGCTCAAGAAGAAGATGATGAGGAAATCAACCTTGAAGAGATTGATCAAGAGTTTGCTATGTTTGTGAAGAAATTTAGCAAAGTCTCGAAGAGCAAGAAGTTTGGGCAAGGCTCTAGAAGAAGAAATGATTCATCCAAGAGCAATGAAGAGCCAAGAAAATGCTTTGAGTGTGATAGCCCCTATCACATCCTTGCGGATTGCCCAATCAAGAAAGAAAAAGAGAAGATAAAGGCATACAAGGGTGGCAAGATAAACAAGAAGAGCAAGACCATGACATTCAAGAAGACAAATGATGGTGCTTTTGTTTGTTCTTGGGATAGTGATAGCTCCTCCGATGAAGAGGAAGAGAAGCCCAAGGCCATGAGTGCAATTGGCCAACACAAGAAGTCATCCCTCTGTGGCTCATCACCTTCATGCTTCATGGCTAAGGCCACTAAGGTATCATTGCATGAACATGATGAACTAAATGATAATGAAGTAAAATATGATGATAGTGATGATGAAGATGATGAATGTGAACCCACTAAGGATGATCTTCTTGAGATGCTTAAGCAAACTCATATCATGCTTAAGACTATGGACAAGAAATGTAAAGCTTTACAAAAGAGTGTAAAAACTCTTGAGCAAAACTTTAGTGAGCTAGAGGCCACCCATGAGGGTCTAAAGGAAGACCATGGGGAATTGGAGCTAGCTCATACAAGGCTCCAAAAAGCCCATGCCTTGCTCTTAGAGAAGAATGATAGAGCTTGCTCAATCATCAAGAAGGACGTTGGTTCAACATGTGACATCATAGATGAACTATTCTTGGTTGATGTTGAAGAACCATCTATTCCTTCCACATCCACATCAACCCACTCAAGCTCTACTAGTAGTGATGGAGTAATTTTAGATTCATCACTAAAGGTTGAGAATGAGACTCTCAAAAGAGAGGTGGATGAGCTCACCCACTCCTTGAGGAAGGCATATGGTGGGGATGCCCGCTTGCTAAAATGCTTGGGTAGCAAAAGGTTTTCCCTTAACAAGTAAGGCTTAGGCTATGTCTCCAAGAAAGGCAAAAAGGCCTTTGCTACTCCAAAGCCTAGCTTTGTGAGGAGCAATGGGTCCTATTACAATAGATGCAAGCAAGTGGGGCATCAAGAGCAAAAATGTGCTAAAATCAACATGAACAAGAAATCAAGCAAAGTGCATTCCATACATTTTGATTCTTGTTATTTGCTTACCAAGGGTGAGAAGGGTGTCAAGGCAAAGTTTGTTGGTACACCCATTGTTGGCCCAAAGAAGAAGGCAATTTGGGTACCAAAGGCTTTGGTTGCTAACCTCCAAGGACCCAAAGGCCAATGGGTACCTAAATCTTATTGATTTGCTTGTAGGTGAATTACAAGATTGGGGGAATCATTGGATTCTTAATAGTGGGTGCACTCAACATATGACCGGTGATGTAAGGAAGTTCAACATTATTGATTCAACTCAAGAGAATGGCAAGCCTATTACATTTGGTGATAGCAAGAGTGGCAAGATACAAGGCATAGGTAAGATAGCAATAACCAATGATTTGACCTTATCAAATGTGGTACTTGTGGACATATTGAAGTACAATTTGCTTTCCGTGGCACAAATTTATGATCTTGGTTATAAGTGCATCTTTGGTGAAGATAGTGTTGAGATAGTGAATACAAAAGATTCAAGCTTGATCTTCAAGGGAATAAGATTTGACAACCTCTACCTTGTGGATTTTGGTGCTAGTGAGACTCAAATTAGTACATGCTTGATATCTCAATCTAGCATGGGTTGGCTATGGCATAGAAGGCTTGGTCATGTTGGTGTAACACCCCGGTGTTACTTTCACTAAAACCCCGACATGTCATCATGATCATTGCAAAGCATGAATGTTTAGCTCACCCTGTGTTGCATTGAACTAAAATAAGTTTATTTTATGTTTGGATGCATTGTCGGTCGAAAAGACGCGAGAGGAATCAGATTCCTAAAACTATCCCCTTGTCGGAAACCCTAAATCCTAAACCCTAGTTTGTCCCTCTTTCTTTATTTCAAAAATTTATCAAGAATTTGAGGGTGGTCACAAAAGGGAAAAGGTAGAGTTTTCAAAGTTGAACAAAGTTGGTATTTTGAGTTTTCAAAGTTTAGTTCAAAATTTTAAAGTAATTTTGAATTTTATCAAAACCCAAATTGCCCCCTTTTCTATATTTCAAAATTTAAGCAAAATTTGAGAAAAATTCCAAAAGCTAGTTTGTAGATCTTGTTGAGAGGAACAAAAGTCATGTACAAAAGTTTTTCAAGTTGTTACATGATTTTAAAAGTAATTTTGAATTCAAATTTCAAAATTTTGAACTGCATTTCAAAAAGTCATATTTCTAGGCTGAATTTGAAAATGCTTCAATTGTGAAAATTGTAGATCTTGAAAAATTAAGGCAAGTTACTTTTTGGAGATTTTTGAGTTTAGTTCAAATTTTGAGAGTAATTTGGAAATTTCAAAGCTAGGGTTTGAGGTGAACAAGAACCCGGCCACTCTCCCTTTCGCCACCGCCGGGCGCTTAGCTTTCATAGCCCTCTCGCTCGCTGCCGACCGCCGAGGATCTTCGCGACGTCGCTGTCCACCTGTCCAACCCTCCCATGCCTATAAATAGGCCGTCGCCGCCGCCGCTTTCCCTTTTCCAAACCGCGCCGCCGGAATCCCGGCCACACCGCCGCCGCTCGTCGCCGTCGAACCATCCTCACCTAGCCAGCCTTGCCGCAGAGACCGTCACTCGCCCACGCTTCTTTGAGTCTAGACCGATAGCCTCATCGCCGGAGTCGCCCGCGCCACCCCATCTTCTCCGCCGGGCCGGACGCCGCCACGCCCGACCTCTTAGACAGCCGCTCCGGTGAGCTCTAGCTTGCACTTCCTCACGCTTTCCTCCCTTTAGATGGTGTAGTCACGATCGACTCGGGCTTTCTCCCAGCCGTGACCCCACCCCGCCGAACGTCTGTTTTTGCCGCCAAAGCCGCCGCCAAACTCTCGCCGACGACCTCCTCCGACCTAGCCCTCGCCAGAACGAGCCCCGTCCCAAGCTCACGGTGAGCCCCCGGACGCCCTCCCGCTGTTTTCTTTTTAGCCCAACACCGGCGCGGAACGCGGCCAAGCCACAAGCCGCGCGAAGCGCCGCTGTCGCCGGTGAGCGCCAATATGTCTCGATGGCAGGTGAAACGGTGCCGTGCCGAACAGAAGCTCGGGCCAACCAACACATTCTCCACCAGCCGGCTAACCACTATTCATCCCTGCATCGCCCATTTTGAACAGTAATGTGCCTGCACAGCATCGGGCCGTGCATAAAATAAAGCCAAGATTCAACCCAAAACCCTTTTTCAATTTTGAAATGTTTTATTCAATTTTATTTATTTGAATAGTGTCGGATTTTGTAAATTTTGTATAAATTCAAACACTTGTTCAAAAATTCTGAAAATTTTTGTGTAGCCTTCCCATGGGTATGTCTATCCATGAAAAATATGAAACTTGAATTTTGAATACTTTTGGCATGATTTAAAAATACAAATTTTAATTGAAAAATGCATCTTCCTTGATTTTTAATAATTATTTTATTTATCTAAAAATCATAAAAATTATTTTGGTACTGTTTTATGACATGATCTACCTGTACAAAAATTTTGAGCTTGTTTAGAGAAAGTTAAAATATTTATTAATTCATGCTCTATTATTTCATGTGTTGAATAAATTGTTTTATGTCTTATAACCTAGGGTTTTGGGTGAATTTTAGATTGTTTTGTGAACCCTAAACCATACCTTTATCAAGTGGTTCTTGAGAACTCCTTAGGCAATGGTGATGATATCTCGTAGAGTAGTTCAACAAGTTGGTTTTGTTGGATTACAACTTTATCGTGAAGGAAAGTTGTAATCAAGCGTTTATCTTTTCATGCACTCTCGCATCATGTTTATATGCATGGCATCATGTTAAGCATGTATTATTATTTTGTATAGTGAACGAGGGTGATCGAGAAGTTGTTGATCAAGCCGCCGGCGAGAAGGCTATCCGGGTTGACCCGAAGTTCTCGAGTACCGCGATCCGTCGTCCGAAGTCGGGATATTTCGTCAATCAAGGCAAGCCCCGTTCATTTAAACACTTCCTTGTGTTTTTACAAAGCTTTATATCACCTTTGCTTTATGCTTTGCATTAGGTGATAGGAATTGAGTGACAACCTAATTGATGCATTATCCATCCTTGTTTATTTCGATAACTACCTTGATAAACCGATTTGATAAAATGCTAGAACGCTTAGCCTTTGGCTATTAGTTAGACTTTTTGAGTCAAAATGTGACAAGTGTCTTATGACAGCCCGAAGTGGCATTTGATGAACAAGGATGTTATATGATGAAACCATACCGATATGGTGTTTAATTTGAGACCGGTCGGGTAATTTGCATTGAGAATGGAGTCTCGGTTCTAGTATTTCCGGCTTGTCGATTAAGGACCGGCGTAGGCCTGTGTAACCGAGACTATGGAACGCACCGCGCTGAGGTCTTTTGGCCAATGGCACGCCTCGTTCGGGCGCCGCCCCAGACAAATAAACTAGTTCCCACACATACTCCGGTAAGCCCAATCTTGGGGTGTCAAATCGAAACGCATAACCGCCAAGACCGAGTGGAGAGATGGTGGGAGTACATGTTACCCTCGTGGGTTAAAGTCCCTGATTGAGGTGTACGGTATTCTCGGGTGGCGAGGACGCGTTCCGCTTTTTGAGTATCCAGAAAGGGTTGATATATGCAAGCTTAAGTGCTACATAGTCGCGGGGAAAGAACTCCCCCACTTTGGGTTAATCGATTTTGAAATCGCCGTGCTTCTGGATATGGAGACTTGGTTTCCGCCTTATATCGTAGTTTAATTATGGAACTATGAAGAGATGGAATAAGTGATGGAATATCTACAAGCGTGTGCTCTAGTATTAGATCACCTAGAGTAGGTGAGAAACTGAATTGGGATTCAAAATGTTGAAAGTAAGGATTCACTACTAGTAAGCTTTTCTCAAAAAGAGTCCTTGCTTCTTGCTACAAGCCTTACCTTGAATCCTATTAGACCAAAGATTCCCGAAGTCTTCTCCTATTTTCTTTAGTCGGGTAAGTCTTGTTGAGTACTCCCGCATTTCGTTTGTTGACCCATGTTGCAGACTCACCCGAAGTCATGTCCCGCACCGACCGTGCCGCATGACAATTCATCGAAGATAGTGAGGATGAGTGAGAAGTGAGACCCGAGGGCGTAAATCGTTAGTGTCATATATGTAATAAACTTTCTCGCTACTCCTACTTTTATATTGTAAAACTTATTTTAAATAAATGGTTGTAAAATTATTGTAATATAAGTCTTCCGCTGTTTTACTCTCAATATGTATGAAAATTGTTGTAATTCTGCAATGACCTCGTAAATCGGATCCTCGGTTGGAATAGTTAATAGTGCTTTTCAGGTTATAGGTGCACATATGTGACTATTAAAGGTCGTTGAACCGATAATTAGTACATGTGGGCCCTGTAATTTGAAGGTTACATTATACCGCATCGAGCCTCCGCTACCAGCGTTATCGTAGCATTACTTTCTAAAACTTCAAAATGATTTGGGTCAAACTAATTTTATTCTTACTTTGGTCCAAATTGCTTATTCTCTTATCTTATTCTATTGGAAAAAACTTTCTTATCCAATTTCAAAAGGATATAAGTGGAGTAGCATTATGTAAAGCCCTACTTATAAAAAGCTTTTAATACAAAAAAGTGTTTATGGATTGTTACGTAGGTTCGATTCATGCATCATGTTTAAATCACTTATTAATGTTTACCTTCCCTTTAATGTGGTTTGGGTTAAGAAGTATCAACCCTTTTTCCTCGCTAACCTTTAGATTCCCCTACCTAAGTCTTGGTAATCTAATCGTAACCATTCTATAGGATGGCCCGTACTCAAAATGACCCCTAGGAAGAAGGAAGTAGTAGCAAGCCCAATAGAGATCTTCAAGAAGAAATCAAGCGCCCGACTAGGATTTGGATGAAGTCGCTAGAGATAGGCTCCGTGATGCAATCCAAATTGGAAGACCGCAAGTTGAGTTGAATCGAAGTGCTCAAAAACATGGGGAATGTAGTCAGCATTGATTGAGACGGTCCACGAGAAGACAAATTGTCAGAGATCATGACCACCTAATTCAAGATAATCATCAACCGAAGCTCAAGAAGTCAATCAATATGCAAATTCATCATATGAATAATCTTCTCAACCCAAATCATCAACCTCAAGCAAGACAAGAGGATTTGGGTGAAGTAATACAAGAGGATGTGGAAGCCGAGGAGAATCCGTAAGAAGAGGAGCCTCACGTTAGTGATAATGAGTCGAGAATAACCCTTAAACTAGAGTGAGGTTTTTGTAGGATATGTAACATAGCTTGTTTAATAGTAAGTTACGTAGATGAGCCCGGGGTAGATGTAGAATGGAACCCCCGTTTTAAGAATAAGTGATATGTGTTGTTTCTCGTTGTTTTTCTTTTGAAGTTCAATAAACTTGGTTGGGTGTTATATAGTTTTGTTTTGAAAAAAGATGTCGCACAACAACAAAGGCCGCCTCGTAATAGGGTGACCTTCCAAACCCTCCACCAGTCCCAACAAACCCGACCGATGCCATTGCGCTCGTTCAAATTACTATCGAGAACTCTCGCCCGATACGAAGTAGCTCGAGTCGAACAATCGCCATGGCCACAAGGGTCGACATGATGATGAAGAAGATGAAACTTATCCAAAGTTCACCGGGTACAAAACCTCCCATTTTTAGTAGAGCTCGATGAGCCATTAGAGGCAAATGATTGGCTTCGTGGCTATGGAGGAAAAGTTTGAGTTGATGACTTGTACGGATCATCGAAGCCCCTCTTTGTCGCACAACAACCGCGGAATACCGCGAGCTTGGTGGAATAATTTCAAAGCCGAAAGCGTACTCATTGACACCAAATCACCCGATGAATTCAAGCATGCCTTTCGTGCTCATTTCATTCCAAAAGGGGTTATGGCCAAGAAGCTAGATGAGTTCTTAGCTTTAAAGCAAGGAGAAGACTCGGACTTCAAGATGTGGGCAAGTTTAATCACCGTCACAAAGATGCCACGTAACTTGTGAATTCGATGGAAAGAAGAAGGAGTGGTTCATTCGAGGCCTCCATCCAAAGCTTCATGCCATGATGAATATCCGTGATACGATTCTTATCATGATGTGGTAAACATGGCAATATCTTGTGAGGAAAAGAATCGTGTTCTTATGGAATACGAGCATAAGGAAGAAAAGAAAAAGAAAAATTTATCCTCTGGATATTCTGGTGGCAAATCAAAGCGTCAGAGAGTGATTTACCATCCCGTGAATCATTTTCGCCCTCCTTATCGCCCACCACGCCCAAACCTAGCCAACAAATCATTTGTTCGACCCCCGCAGCCTCTTCCTTACCCACGTCAGCCGAATGCCCCTGTCATTCGCAACCCTACTCCACAAAACCACACTCCCATCTATTATAATTGTGGAAAACCTGGTCATTATTCTCGAGAATGCCCCAATCCTCGAAGGTACAACCCAAGTTATCCAAGAGAGCTTCGAAGTCACCCGCCACAGCCAGAACAAGAATAATAATCGAATACTCGAAGGGAAAGAGTGAAAAGAAAAAACTGAAAGGTGTACTACACCAATGTGGAGGAAATACCCGCTGGGGAACCAATCATGATGGGTATGTTCCCCGCCGCTAGACACCTCAAGCAGAATATTATTTGATTCCTGCATCGCATACATTTATCGATAAAACATTTGTGGTGAAAAATGAGATAGCCATTGGGGAAATGAAAGATGAGTTCATTATACACTCACCGAGGACGTATGAGTACTAAAGAAGTGGTATATCAAATCCCCATAACATTAGGTGGATATGATTTCCCCACCAATATGATAGTTCTAAAGGATCAAGATATAGATGTGATCCTTGGTATGAATTGGTCGTACTGCTATGGTACTATTATAGACACCATCAATAGAACTGTCAAAGTAAAGTTACCCGAGAAAAATTCTCGAACTCCTTATTCAACTTCCAATTGTAAAGAGGACAGTTGAAAAAGTATGTGTAACCTGTGTTAAAGAAATTAAAGACATCCCAAAGAGTATGTGAGTTTTCGGATGTATTCCCGGATGATTTGCCCGACTACCATCGGAGAGAGATGTTCAATTCAAGATAGAATTGAAACCGAACTTAAGCTCCCATCTCTCGAAGAGCTTACGTAATGGCACCAAAGGAATTGGCCGAAATGAAAACTCGCCACAAGGGTTATTAGAAAAAGGGTTTATTAGACTAAGTTCTTCACCTTGGGGATGTCCAGCTATTTTTTTGTGAAGAAGAAGGATCGACTTTGAGGATGTGTATAGATTATCGTCCACTTAATGAAGTGACGATTAAAAACAAGTACCCCCCCTTGATTTACTCTTTGATCAATTGGCCGGAGCAAAAGTCTTTTCTAAGATTGATCTCGAGATCGGGGTATCATCAAATCGTGATTAAACCGAAGATATTCCAAAGACCGCATTTACCACCGTGATACGGTCTTTATGAATATTTGGTTATGTCTTTTGGTTTAACAAATGCCCCTCATTTCATGTACTGACGAATACAATGTTTATGTCGAATTGGACAAGTTCGTGGTGGTGTTTATTGATGATATCCTTGTCTATTCCAAAATGAAGAAGAGCATGCGAGCATCTCGTAATAGTTTTAAAAAGATTGAGAGACCATCATTTATATGCTAAATTTAGCAAGTGTGCCTTCTCAAAAGAAGTACAATTCCTAGGTCATGTGCTATCATCCAAGGAGTTGCCGTGACCCGAGCAAAGTGAAAGATATCCTCAACTGAAAACCACCAACGACTGCTCATGAGGTTCGTAGTTTTCTTGAATGGCGGGATATTACCGTCGATTCATTCCCGACTTTTCAAGAGTAGCAAAGCCTATCACGGAGTTGTTAAAGAATCGACCCAAGTTTGTATGGTCACCGAGTGTGAGCAGTGCTTTTGGACATTGAAGAAAGCACTAACCACGCCCCATTTTAGCCCAACCGGACATTGAAAAACCATTTGACGCCTTTTTGTGACGATTCGGTATTGGTATTGGTTCGTGTTAATGCAAGAAGGCAAAGTCATTCCCTATGCATCACGCCAACTAAAAGCTTGGACATGAAGAGCATTATCCAACCCATGATCTAGAGCTAGCGCAGCTGGTTCATGCTCTAAAAAATCTCGTCATTATCTGTTGGGTAATACTTGTCATGTATATACTGTACCATAAAAGTCTGAAGTATATCTTTACCCGTCGACTTGAATATGCGCCCGGAAGATGGCTAGAGTTAATCAAGGACTACGACATAGAAGTGCATTACCATCCTGAAAGGCAAATGTTGTTGCCGATGCACTCAGGTCGGAATCCTCAGTGTAATTGTCTTATGGCTAGCATAAGGGATAGAACTCTATGTCAGGAACTGGAGAAACCGAATATAGGAATTGTTGAGCATGGAATGGTAACCAATGCTACCATGGAATCAACCATCAAGTATCAAGTTATTGATGCTCAAAAGATAAATAAAGGCATAGCACATATCAAAAGAAAAAGTTAGAAGTGGAAAACCCACCAGTTTTAATTGATGAGGCATGTGCTATGGTTTAAGAATCGTTTGAGTGGTACCAAAGAATCTGAGTTACGTCAACAAATCCTGGATGAAGCTCATTTGACCAGATATTCTATTCATCCCTAAGTACTAAGATGTATCGGGATTTGAAACAGAGATTTTGGTGGACAAAAAAGAAGATTGAGATTGCCCGATATGTAGCCGAAAAGTGTGACACTTGTCGGCGAGTAAAAGTAAAAAGCCGCACATGAAAGCCAGCAGGGGCAATTGCATCCTTTACCTGTCCCATCTTGGAAGTGGGAAGAAATCACTATGGATTTTATTGTTGGGTTACCTCGAACGAAAAAGGACTCAACTCCATCTAGGTTATTGTTGATCGACTTACCAAGATAGCTCATTTCCCTGCAAGAAAGGATACCTATAGAGCAAAAGATTATGCTAAGCTATATGTCCATCGAATTTTCAGTTTACATGGAGCCCAAAACATATTGTAACAGATAGAGGTTCCTTGTTTATGTCCAAATTCGAAAACAGATGCAAAAGTCACTTGGTACCAAATTAAATCATAGTTCGGGTTATCATCCCCGCATAAAGACAAAAAGCAAGAGTTAATCGTATTTTAGAAGACATGTTGAGAGCATATGTTCTCAATTATTCAAAAAAAGTGGGATGACCATTACCATTAGCGTAGTTTGCCTACAATAACGCTATCAAGAAAGTATTCAAATGGCACCGCTTGAAGCTCAGTATGGTCGATGTAGAACCCCATTGCATTGGTCGAACCCTGAGAAAGATGGTTTTACGGAGTAGATCTAGTAAATGAAGTCAAGAAAAAGTGAGATTTGTGCAAGCTAAATTAAAAGAGAGGCAATCTCAACAAAAGAGTTATGCATAAAAGGCGAGATTCTTGGAATTTGAAGTAGGAGATTATGTGTACTTGAAAGTGTAAGCCCATGAAAGGGGTGAATCGCTTTTGGAGTTAAAGGTAACCGGCACCCTCGATATGTTGGTCCATTTCAAATCTTGGAAAAAACAGGGACCAGTTGCCTATCGACTTAGGTTGCCGTAAAGGTTATCGGCCAGTGCATGATGTTTTTCATGTATCTCGGTTGAAGAAATGCTTACGAGTACCGGATCGAACCTGGTTGATTTCAAGACGTTAACTTAGAACCAAATTTGACTTACTCAAAATATCCTATCCGGATCTTAGACCGTAAAGCTCGAGTCACCCGAAGCGAACTATCAAATGGTACAAGATCCAATGGAATCAACACTGAAGAAGAAGCTACTTGGGAATCTGAAGACTTTCGACGGAAAATTTTCCCAAATTCCCACTTTCTTAATCCTTGTAAATGTAAGACCTCTTTTTGTTTTATGAACTAGTTTGAGATGTGTTTGCTTGACACATTTCCTTTGCCGTTACTAAACCTTAGGCTTTAAATCTCTGGACGAGATTTCTTTAAGGAAGGGTCGGATAACACCCCGGTGTTACTTTCACTAAAACCCCGACATGTCATCATGATCATTGCAAAGCATGAATGTTTAGCTCACCACCTGTGTTGCATTGAACTAAAATAAGTTTATTTTATGTTTGGATGCATTGTCGAAAAAAGACGCGAGAGGAATCGATTCCTAAACTATCCCCTTTGTCGGAAACCCTAAATCCTAAACCCTAGTTTGTCCCTCTTTCTTTATTTCAAAATTTATCAAGAATTTGAGGGTGGTCACAAAAGGGAAAAAAGGTAGAGTTTTCAAAGTTGAACAAAGTTGGTATTTTGAGTTTTCAAAGTTTAGTTCAAAATTTTAAAGTAATTTTGAATTTTATCAAAACCCTAATTGCCCCCTTTCTATATTTCAAAATTTAAGCAAAATTTGAGAAAAAAAAAATCGAAAAGCTAGTTTGTAGATCTTGTTGAGAGGAACAAAAGTCATGTACAAAGTTTTTCAAGTTGTTACATGATTTTAAAAGTAATTTTGAATTCAAATTTCAAAATTTTGAAACTGCATTTCAAAAAGTCATATTTCTAGGCTGAATTTGAAAATGCTTCAATTGTGAAAATTGTAGATCTTGAAAAATTAAGGCAAGTTACTTTTGGAGATTTTTGAGTTTAGTTCAAATTTTGAGAGTAATTTGGAAATTTCAAAGCTAGGGTTTGAGGTGAACAAGAACCGGCCACTCTACCTTCGCCACCGCCGGCGATAAGCTTCTTTGTGCCGTTGACCGCCGTCCTTCGCTCGAAGCTGACCGGGCCGAGGATCTTCGCGACGTTGTCGTCCACTGTCCAACCCTCCCATGCCTATAAATAGGCCGTCGCCGTCGCCGTTTTTCCTTTTTCCGAAAACCGCCAACCGCCCGCCGCCACCCGCCACCGCCGTTCGTTCGCCGTCGAACCATCCCTCACCCAGCCAGCTTGCCAGCAGCACCGTAACCTCGCCCACGCTTCTTTGAGTCTAGACCGACAGCCCTCATCGCCGAGTCGCCCGCGCCACCCCATCTTCTCCGCCGCCGGCCGGATTGCCGCCATGCTCGACCTCACCGACAAACCGATCCGGTGAGCTCTAGCTTGCACTTCCTCACGCCTTCTCCCTTTAGATGGTGTAGTCACGATCGACTCGCCCTTTCTCCCAGCCATGACCCCAGCCCCCGGAACATCGCCGTCGCCGCCGCCGCCACGCCTCGCCGACGACCACCAGCCCCGTCCCCAAGCTCACGTGAGCCCCCGGGTATTGTGTCCCGCTTTCATTTTCTTTAGCCCAACACCGCGCTAAACGCGGCCGCGCGCCGAGCGCGGGCGAGCGCCGCGCGCCGGATGAGCACGTGCCCGACCAAGGCATGGGAATGCCAAAGCCGGAGATTGTCATCCTAGATCCTACCAACCTCACACCCACCCACCCAAGATCCACAAGCAACCACTATTCATCCCAGCACCGCCCATTTGAATGGATGTCAAAGTGTTTGCAGGCATCAAGGATCTTGAGAAGGCAAGTGAAGTGTGGGAAGATTCAACCCCTACCCTTTTTCAATTTTGAAATGTTTTATTCAATTTCATTTATTTGAATAGTGAATTTTTAAATTTTGTATAAATTCAAACACTTGTTCAAAAATTCTGAAAATTTTTGTGTAGCCTTCCCATGGGTATGTCTATCCATGAAAAATAGGAAACTTGAATTTTGAATACTTTTGGCATGATTTAAAAATACAAATTTTAATTGAAAAATGCATCTTCCTTGATTTTTAATAATTATTTTATTTATCCAAAAACATAAAAACACCTATTTTTGGTACTGTTTTAGGACATGATCTACCTGTACAAAAATTTTGAGCTTGTTTAGAGAAAGAGAAAAAGATTTATTAATTCATGCTCTATTATTTCATGTGTTGAAT
Organism: Hyparrhenia diplandra; assembly: GCA_015847255.1. NCBI lineage: Eukaryota > Viridiplantae > Streptophyta > Magnoliopsida > Poales > Poaceae > Hyparrhenia > Hyparrhenia diplandra. The sequence continues at coordinate 123,024 of JADLZK010008201.1, read as the reverse complement.
AAATTGTTTTATGTCTTATAACCTAGGGTTTTGGGTGAATTTTGGATTGTTTTGTGAACCCTAAACCATACCTTTATCAAGTGGTCCTGAAGAACTCCTTAGGCAAAATGATGATATCTCAAGAGTTTCAACAAGTTGGTTTTGTTGGAAGAAACTTTATCATGAAGGAAAGTTGTAATCAAGCAAGAAAATCTTTTGATGCACTCCCTTATCATGTTTATATGCATGGCATCATGTTAAAGCATGTATTATTATTTCGTATAGTGATACAGGGTGTGGAGAAGTTGTTGATCAAGAAAGAAGGCTATCCATGACCCGATTCAAGAAGACAAATGATCCGTGCATCCGTTTGTTCTTGGGATAGTTTCTCCTCAATCAAGGCAAGCCCCCATGAGTGCATTTAAACACTTCAAGAAGTTTTACCTCTTTATATCACCTTTGCTTTATGCTTTGCATTAGGTGATAGGAATTGAGTGACAACCTAATTGATGCATTATCCATCCTTGTTTATTTCGATAACTACCTTGATAAACCGATTTGATAAAATGCTAGAATGCTTACCCTTAAGGATTAGTTAGACTTTTGAGTCAAAATGTGACAAGTGTCTTATGACAAGACTATGGGCATTTGATGAACAAGGATGTTATATGATGAAACCATACTTTGATATGGTGTTTAATTTGAGACCGGCCACCCATAATTTGCATTGAGAATGGAGTCTCATGGGGAGTATTTCCGCTTGTCGACAAGGACCCAAAAAGCCCATGCCTTGTAACCGAGAAGAATATGGAACTTGCTCAATCATCAAGGTCTTTGGTTCAACATGGCACGCATAGATGAACTATTCCCCGTTGATGTTGAAAACCAGTTTCCTTCCACATCCACATCAACCCACTCAAGCCTAATCTTGGGGATGGAGTAATTTTAGATACAACCGCTAAGGTTGAGAATGGAGAGATGGCGGAGTAAATGTTACCCTCGTGGGTTAAAGTCCCCACTCCTTGAGGTGTAGGTATTCTCGGGTGGCGTAGGATGCGGTTCCGTTTTGAGTATCCAAAGGTTTTCCCTTGATATATGCAAGCTTAGGCTATAGTCCCCAAGAAAAGAACTCCCCCTTTAATCGATTTCCAAAGCCTAGCTTTGTGATATGGAGACTTGGTTTCTATTGCTTAGATGCAAGTTTAATTATGGAACTATGAAGAGATGGAATAAGTGATGGAATATCTACAAGCGTGTGCTCTAGTATTAGATCACCTCCAGTAGGTGAGAAATTCTTGGGATTCAAAATATTGAAAGTAAGGATTCACTACTAGTAAGCCATTTTGGCCCAAAAAGAGTCCTTTTTCTTGCCACAAGCCTTACCTTGAATCCTATTAGACCCAAGATTCCAATGTCTTCTCCTATTTTCTTTAGTGGGTTTGTCTTGTTGAATTACTCCCCGATTGGGGAATTGTTGACCCATGTTGTAGGACTCAACATATGACCTAAGATGTAAGGAAGTTCAACGTTATTGATTCAACTCAAGAGAATGGCATGACAATTCATCGAAGCATAGTGAGGATGAGTGAGAAGTGAGACCCGAGGGCGATAGCAATAACCAATGAGTTCATATATGTAATAAACTTTCCGCTACTCCTACTTTTATATTGTAAAACTTGTTTTAAATAAATGGTTGTAAAATTATTGTAATATAAGTCTTTGGTGAAGATTTTGTTGAATATGTATGAAAATTGTTGTAATTCAAGCTTGACCTCGTAAGGGATCCTCGATTGGAATAGTTAATAGTGCTTTTCAGGGATATAGGTGCACATATGTGACTATTAAAGGTACATGAACCGATATCTCAATACATGTGGGCCCCAGAATTTGAAGGTTTGGTCATGTTGGCATGAAGCAACTCAACAAGTTAGTGACACATGATCTAGTAAGAGGCTTGAAGGATGTTCACTTTGACAAGGACAAGCTATGTAGTGCATGTCAAGCCAAGCAAGCAAGTTGCCAACACTCATCCAAAGAAGAGCTTCATGAGTAGTACTGCAAGGCATTTGACTTGATCCATATTGACTTGTTTGGCCCAACCGCATATACAAGCATTGGTGGCAACAAGTATGGATTTGTGATTGTGGATGACTATACAAGATTCACTTGGGTGTTCTTTCTCAATGACAAGAGTGATGTATATTCATTGTTCAAGACATTTCTCAAGAGGGTGCACAATGAGTTTGATATCATAGTGAAGAAAGTGAGAAGTGACAATGGAAGTGAGTTCAAGAACACAAGAGTTGATGAGCTATGTGATGACTATGGAATCATGCATCAACTTTCGACCAAGTACACACCACAATCAAATGGCCTAGTTGAGAGGAAGAATAGGACTCTCATTGAGATGGCAAGATCAATGCTTAGTGAGTACAATGTGAGTCAATCATTTTGGGCTGAAGCAATCAACACCGCATGCCACTACATCAATAGATTGTATTGCCATCCCATGATGAACAAGACACCTTATGAGCTATTGAATGGAAGAAAGCCAACCATTGCATACTTTAGAGTATTTGGATGCAAATGCTACATATTGAAGAAGGGTGCAAAACTTGGCAAGTTTGACAAGAGGTGTGATGAGGGGTTCCTACTTAGTTATTCCACCACAAGCAAGGCATATAGAGTGTGGAACAACTCAAGTGGTGTATTGGAAGAAGTCCATGATGTTGAATTTGATGAAACCAATGGGTCCCAAGATGAAGATGAGAACCTCAATGATGTTAGTGGAACTCAATTGGTAAATGCCATGAGAGGCATGGATATTGGTGATATAAGGCCAACACAAGTTGATGATGACAACAAAGATGAGATGCAATCAACTCAAGCTAGTGGTGCTCAAGTGCAAGATCAACAAGCTAGTACACCATCTCAAGCTACAACAAGTGATCAACCAAGCTCAAGCAATCAAGTTTCAATACTCCAAAGCTCAAGCATAGCTAGAGATCACCCAATTGATTAAATTGTTGGTGACATTGCAAGTGGAGTGCAAACAAGAGGAATGCTAGCGGCCTTTTGTGAACACTTTGCCTTTGTGTCACAAGAAGAGCCCGAAAAGGTTGATGATGCTTTGAAGGATGAAGAATGAGTCATTGCAATGTAAGAGGAGCTCAATAACTTTGATAGAAACAAGGTTTGGGAATTGGTAGAGAGACCGAAGGACTATAATGTCATTGGAACCAAATGGGTTTTCAAGAACAAGCAAGATGAAGATGGCATTGTTGTGAGGAACAAAGCAAGACTAGTTGCACAAGGTTACACTCAAGTAGAGGGTCTTGACTTTGGTGAAACATATGCTCCGGTTGCAAGATTAGAGGCAATTAGAATCCTATTGGCCTATGCATATGCACACAACATCAAGCTCTATCAAATGGATGTCAAGAGTGCTTTTCTTAATGGCTTCATCAATGAGCTAATGTATGTTGAGCAACCACCCGGTTTTGAAGACTACCATCATCCCAATCATGTGTACAAGTTGAACAAGGCATTGTATGGGTTGATGCAAAGCACCTAGAGCATGGTATGAGAGGTTGAGAGACTTCTTAATCAAGAAAGGCTTCAAGATGGGCAAAGTTGACACTACTCTCTTCACCAAGAAGATTGGAAAGGATTTGTTTGTCATGCAAATATATGTTGATGATATCATCTTTGGATCAACAAATCAAGAGTATTGTGAAGAGTTTGCCAAGATGATGGCAAAAGAGTTTGAAATGTCTATGCTTGGAGAGCTCACATACTTCCTTGGTCTTCAAATCAAACAAATGAAGAATGGCACCTTCATTAGTCAAGGGAAATACATTAGAGACATGATCAAGAAGTTTGGCATGCAAGATGCAAAGGGGACTAATACACCAATGGGTACCAATGGATCATTGGACAATGATGAAAGTGGCAATATGGTTGATCAAAGGTACTATAGGTTATTGATTGGAAGCTTACTCTATGTGACCGCTTCTAGACCCGATGTGATGTTTAGTGTTGGCAAGTGTGCAAGATTTCAATCCTCACCTAGAGAGAGTCACCTCACCGCATCAAAGAGGATATTAAGGTACTTGAAGCACACTCAAAATGTTGGGCTATGGTATCCCAAGGGGTCAAACTTTGAGCTTATTGGATACTCGGACTCCGACTATAGGGGATGCAAGGTTGATAGAAGAAGCACAAGTGGCACTTGTCAATTCCTTGGAAGATCTCTAGTATCTTGGTCCTCAAAGAAGCAAACCGGTGTGACACTTTCAACCGCCGAAGCCGAATACATTAGTGCCGGTAGTTGTTGTGCACAATTGCTATGGATGAGATCAACATTGAAGGATTATGGTTTTGATTTTCATCATGTGCCATTGTATTGTGACAATGAAAGTGCTTGCAAGATGACACAAAACCCCACTACAAGAATACCGATTTTTTATGACAAAACGACCTCATGACGGGGCCTAAAATCGTCATATAATGTACCATAATATGATGAAATCCTCGATGTCGTCACAAAATTACAGGCACCATCACTATTTGTGACGGAAGACTTTTGATCGTCACATAAGAGTGCACTATATATGACGGCGGTTTTGCTTTTTGTCACGAATATGATTGCCGTGAGCGGCTGTTTTTTTGACACACCACGTGATGGGTTTTTGTGACTTAGTCAAACTATCATTGAAATAAATAGCAAAATATATAGCAAAAGAGAAGCACACAAGGGTCTTGAACTCAAGACCTCTCGCATGAAGGGTTGTTGCCTTGACCACTAGGACAAGCATCCGTTTGTGTTATAATGGGGTGCTCTATTATTTTTATATATTGATTTAAAAGTAATAAATCCCATAAAACAAAAACTATTGAAAAAATGTGTGGCATATGGGGTTTGAACCTAGGACCTCTAGGATAAAATGTGGCATCTTAACCACTAGGATACACATGTTTTTGTGTTAGTTCTCAATTATGTTATCAATTTAACATTTTATTCCTAATTTAATTGGAACAAAGAAAATAAAAAAAAATCGCATCACATCACTACGAAATACATGAGTTTCCCTAGGGTTTGAATTCCTAGGGAAAAGGTCTAAAACGGTAGGGAACACAATCCCCTATGGTATTTTGTAGGGAAATAGCTCTAGGGGACACTTTGACGGGAAATAGGAAGGTGCCCTACGGTTCTGAGTGGAAACCGTAGGGAATTCTGATTTCCCTAGGAAACCCGCTCCCTAGGGATCCTGCTGAGCATGCCAACGTGTAAAGGTATTGTCCCTAGGATTGAATTCCCTAGGAAACTAATATGTAGGGAAATATATCTAGCATGGCATCACATTTGAGCTAAAATAATTGTATTTAATTTCATATGCAAAATTCAAATTTGAACATGTTGACACAATACCATCACCAATTGCATTCAAACTCAAACCATGCATTATCACAATACAATTATGGTGTTCACTGATAATAACTGTCCATCTAACCGTGAAACACTAACTCAAAAGGAGTTGTCCAATCCATGCTAGTTTTGGCAACATCAGAATACAGAAAAAAAGAAAGTTGTCAAGGAGAGTAGTTGCCACCACCAGCTGCATTTTGGTAGCCACGGAATCTTCCTTGAGCAATCCTACTCTCTTCAGGACTTTCTATTCCAACAGAAAAGCCACCAGCACAGCCTATTCAATTGAACAAATGGAATTTTATTAAATAAGTGGACACCATTTCATAAGTACAGAAGCAATTCATGTGTACTTAAACCATACTATTAAAATCCAGCAAAAATTGGTTATAGTTTCTTGCTGCACATAATCGATGTACCAAGACCATGCATTCAAAGTAATGTGTAGTTGTACAGAAACCATTCATCAACTCTATACTTTAATTTCAGGTCATGTACAGAATTAGTTGACACTTCAGATATTCATATCGCACTTACCAAGCATGCAGTTGCCTCTTCTGTGTTGAGTGAAGTAATATCTGATTTGAACCTCTATGAGTATGGACCCATGCCTCTATCTCACATACTTGTCTTCCTAATTTCTTTGACTACAATAATAACAAGAATCTGAAATTAATTGTTACTGCAAACAAGTAAACAACAAAATTTAGTAATTGGACACAAATCAAGAAAAGAGAAAATTCCTTTTAACCTCTCCTTTGTTCTGGAGTGACAAGCAGGCCGTGAAGCCTTCTTTCTACAGATGTGGTGCCTTCCTTCTTCATAAATCACAACAGAGTTCCAGGCAACGCCACCCATCCTCCTTGACTCCTTGGCTCCAGGAGACCAAGCAGCAGAAGGGTGCCTCGACTATGGAATGGGAAGACCTGAGCATAATACATCCCTATCATTTTTTTGTCTATCCTCTTATTGCTGTCCAGACAAAAATGCACTAGAAATCCCAAGAAAAAATACCTTACCTCTGTCAATCCATCCTTTGCTTCCCCAGATCTAAAGAGAGACATGGAGGGATCGCAAGAAAATACCTTACCTCTGTCAATCCATCATTTGCTTCCCCAGATCTAAAGAGAAGGACATGGAGGGAGGGAACGGGAGGCAGCAGATCGAGAATGGGTGATTAGAGTGGAGGCTTGAGATGCGGAGTGCGTATGGTGGAGACGTGAGGGGCAGCTTGGTTGCTGAGTAGGGGGCTTGGGGAGGGCGGCGGGATTGGGAGGGTGGATAGCAGCTGGTTGTGGAGGGCGGACGGCAGCTTGGGGAAGGCGGACGGCGATGGGCTTCCATGCGGCCGGCCGGCACGGCGCTGGCAGGCGGGCGGCGCAGCCGGGAGAAGATGGGGATGGGTACCCGGAGAAGACGAGTGCTCGGCTGGGGCTTCTTTGTTTTTTTTCGTTTTTTTTTGTGGCTTTCAGCCGAGTAGATGGAGGCCAGCGAAAAGAGTGAGAGGAGGACCCCACATCTTCTCCTTCTCCCGACGAAACTATTTGAGAGACTCGTGCGTTTAGAACCTCACTTTCTGAACACTTCCTCAAATGAAACTATTTGATAGCTCATGATTTTAGAAAATTTTAGGAAAAAGAATCATCCAATTTGGAGTTAATATTAGGAAGAAAGACTGTTTACAAGTTTTATCCCGAGATTAAAAAGAGAAATCGTTCTTGTTCGTCACATGTTCATGATGAACAAGCGATTTCTCTTTGTTTCCTCGGATTAAAACTTGTAACTAGTCGTTCTCTCTCATACGAACTCCAAATGAGGTGATTCTTTTTCCTAAAATTTTCTAAAATCATGCTGCATCACGTTATGGTGTTGGATTCAGTCACCTCTTCATGCACCAAAATTTGAGCAATTCAAGTTTTGAATTTAACTTTGACTTCGGTCAAAAACTTCGGTCAAACGGAACACAAAATGAACTCGTTTGAAAATCTTTTGAACACGAAAGTTTCATAACTCATTGAGACCAAGAAAGTTTATATAGGTCAAATTTCCATTTGAGGAAGTGGTAATAACATGTAGTTCAAATATAACAAGTCTCTCACATAGTTCACATGTGAGAGACTTGTTATATTTGAACTACATAGCACTCCAACTTTATCGAAATGGTTATGGATGAAAACGGTCGGAAACGATCGGAAGGAGGTCAAATCACTTTCACTTTCATTTTCTTTTCTTGAAAACGAAATCGATCACGATATTGTTGGAAACGAATACGGTCTTGGGTATCTCGGGAATTTCGAAAATGATACGGTCGATCGGAAAATATAGCGATAACGGTCCGAATCTATGATAACGGTATCCTCAAAAAAAACAAAAGACATCAAACCTGTAGGAAATGAGAAGAGCCATATAACTTGCAACATCACCACGCTTCTTGACAATGACACAAATATACGATCAAGTTCTAAGTTGACTTGACATAGCATAGTGATAAAAACATGAATTATTAGAGTTCCTTCTTAAGTAGAGGTTGTTCCCGTATGTTTACAATCCTTGCCATATAGTAGTTCGTTTCCAAAAAAAAAAATATTTGCCTTATGTGCAATTTGGTTGTGTGTGCCCTTGATTCGGTAATTACCAACGGTAAATTAGCGCTTAAATACGGGGAATCTTCGAAAACGATCGAAAGAGGGTAGAATTGTTTTCGCTTTCGTTTCCATTTATCTTTACCATTATCATTTTCATTTTTTCTAGCTACCACTTCCATTTCCATTTAGACATTAAAATCGGAAAAACTTCGAAAACGACTTCAAAAAAATCGAAAACCATCATTTTCGTTTTCATCCCTAGAAATGGTTTGAGATTTTTCTACTTGAGTCATTTATAGGCAAAATATGGTCCCACACAAGACCTTACATTTTTTTGACAATTATTTTTTTTATTTTTTTTTTTCATCTTTGAGTGAGACAAAATTTGGTGAATTATACATTGAAAACACTAGAACTATGCAACGACCTCCACATGTATTTGTTTCCTAGGGCATAAGAGACTTTGTGGCAAAGCTTGGCGCAATTCGGATCTTTTTTAGGGTGGCCCTAGTTCAACGTATATAATTACGTGAAAGTCGCGGAAATTCAATTAAACTTAAAAAGTACCAAACAAATTCAAAAAATCTCAAACTTGGTGGTTTTGCTTCACAAAAGGCATTTGGAAGCCTGAGGAAAAGTTTGAGAGCAATACAATACTTGGAGCCTTTCATCGAACCATGTCTATGCACTAGGGTTCTTAGGGATTATGCGGTCCAAGTATGGTATTGGTCTCAAACTTTTTTCAGGCTTCCAAATGCCTTTTGTGAAGCAACAACCAAGTTTGAGATTTTTAAAAAATCGTTTGCTACTTTTTTTTAGTTTAATTGAATTTCCGCGCGACTTGGCATGGCGCGTAATTCGCGTTGAACTAGGTCCACCCCCTAAAAGATCCTAATTGCGCCAAGCTTTGCCACAAAGTCTCTTATGCCCTAGGAAACAAATACATGTGGAGGTCGTTGCATAGTTCTAGTGTTTTCAATGTATAATTCACCAAATTTTGTCTCACTCAAAGATGGAAAAAAAATATAATAAAAAAATAATTGTCCGAAAAATGTAAGGTCTTGTGTGGGACCATATTTTGCCTATATAAATGACCAAAAAAAAATCTCAAGCCATTTCGACAAAGTTGGGTGATATGTAGTTCAAATATAACAAGTCTCCCACATAGTTATTCCTCGAAACTATGTGGGAGACTTGTTATATTTTTTGAACTACATATCACTCAACTTTTCGAAATGACTTGAGATTTTTCTAGCAGTCATTTATAGGCAAAATATGGTCCCACGCAAGAACTTACATTTTTTGGACAATTATTTTTATTATTATAATTTTTTTCCGTCTTTGGGTGAGACAAAATTTGGTGAATTATACATTGAAAACACTAGAACTATGCGGCGACCTCTACATGTATTTGTTTCCTATGGCATAAGAGACGTTGTGGCAAAGTTTGGCGCCATTCGGATCTTTTTCGGGGTGGGCCTAGTTCAACGCATAATTACCGGCGAAGTCGCGCGAAAAATCGAATAAACTAAAAAAAAGTACCAAACGAATTCCAAAATCTCAAACTTGGTGGTTATCTTCACAAAAGGCATTTGGAAGCCTGAGAAAAAGTTTGAGAGCAATACAATACTTGGAACCTTTCATCGAATCATGTCTATGCACTAGGTTCTTAGGGATTATGCGGTCCAAGTATGGTATTGGTCTCAAAATTTTTCTCAAAGCTTCCAAATGCCTTTTGTGAAGCAACCACCAAGTTTGAGATTTTTCGTAAATCGCTTGATACTTTTTTTTTCGCTTTAATTGAATTTCCGCGCGACTTCGCCGAGTAATTATGCGTTGAACTAGGTCCACCCCAAAAAGATCGAAATGGCGCCAAACTTTGCCACAACGCCTCTTATGCTATAGGAAACAAATACATGTGGAGGTCGCTGATAGTTCTAGTGTTTTCAATGTATAATTCACCAAATTTTGTCTCACCCAAAGACGAAAAAAAATTATAATAATAAAAATAATTGTCCTAAAAATGTAAGTTCTTGTGTGAGACCATATTTTGACTATAAATGACTGCTAGAAAAATCTCAAGTCATTTTGACAAAGTTGAGTGCTATGTATTTCAAAATATAACAAGTCACTCATATTGTTTCGTGAACTATGTGAGAGACTTGTTATATTTGAACTAAATGTTATTACAACTTCCTCAAATGAAAATTTGACCTACATAAACTTTGTTGGTCTCGATGAGTTATGAAACTTTCATGTTCAAAAGTTTTTCAACCGAAGTTCATTTCGTGTTCCGTTTGACCGAAGTTTTGACCGAGTCAAAGTTCGAATTCAAAACTTGAATTGCTCAAATTTTGGCGCATGAAGAGGTGACTGAATCCAACACCATAACTTGATGCAAAGATGATTTTAGAAAATTTTAGGAAAAAGAATCACCTCATTTGGAGTTCGTATGAGGGAGAAACGACTAGTTACAAGTTTTAATCAAGGAAAAAAGAGAAATTGCTTGTTCATCATGAACATGTGACGAACAAGAACGATTTGGTTATTATCCGGCATTATTTTCTTATTTTGATAGCTAAGAAAAAAAAAATAGAAGGAAAAAAAAAAAAAGCACCCTAAAGAGAGGCGCGCCCTGGAAAAATTTGGTTCTTTGGCGGGTATTTTGGACACACAACGCGCGCATCCTGAAACCTTTGCGGCGAGCGCCCTTTGGCTCCAATATTTTGACTGCGGATTTACCGTTATGCCCCGCTATCCGTTCATCCAGCAAATGAAATGATGGGGATATTTTAGTAATATTACAACACCATATATAATAGGGCTGCCAAGTCATTCAACCACCCAACGCCGACACCATCTCCCAATCCTTTTCCGCTCAGATCCAGATCCACCGTTCTCTACTTGCTGCTCCACTCCCTCCTCCCTTCCCTTCTAAATCCAAACTCTAGGCCCGAATCTCCGGTCAGACGGCGGCGGCGGCGGGCGTCCCTCGCGCGTGGCGTGGTCGAGCGCGCCAGCTCCTCGGGCAGCGGCATCGGCGCCGCTCAGCACCGCGGTCTCTAATCTGCTCCTCCCCTGCTGTCTGGGATCGCTCTTGGTGACCTCGCGGGCGTTGGACACGATGACGCGGAGCACGCGCTGGAGCACAGCGGCGTCCACCATGTGCCTCCGCGCCACGTCGCTCTCGGACGCAACCTCCGCGGCCTCGCGGAGCACGTCGACGGACGAGGAAGCAGCAGCGGTGCACAGCAGCTTCTTGACGACGTCTGCGGCGACGACGACCTCCGGTGGCCGCTGCCAGCGAAGGCGGCCAACTTCCGGTCGACCTCACGCCAGCGAGGACCCACATGACAGCACACCCGAGCCCGGAGAGGAAGGCACCGGAGGCCATGAGGAATCGCCTGGATCCCCTGCTCCGTGCCCTCCGCCGGCCCCAAGGTCAGTGGCCTATAGATTCCCCTTCGCTTTTGAGATTTGAGCTGAGGATTAGCTAGCTTCCTTGCTGGATTCAATTTGCTTTGTAATGTTGGAATCTAGCTAGGTCCATAGTGCTGGTTTCTGAAACTACATGGGAACGAGAATGCAGCTTAACTGACAGGGACAATCAATTAAGCTAGTTTTTTTTTTTTTTTTTTTTTGGAGAATGTACTCATGTTGAGAACTCCATGAACTGGTGTGTGCCTGTTTGGTGCGGCTGCTGGCTTCTAAGCAGCACGCAATTAGTGATATTCAACACTTTAGTCTTGTCCATGGCCTGTGATTTTTTTTTCTAAAGTTGTGATTCAGTGAGGATATTAGAGTGTTCTAAGCAGCACACAATCAGTGATATTTAGTCTTGTCCATGGCAATCATCATATATTGCATTCAATCTACTGTACCAATGCCTATAGCTTGTAGTGAAAGCAATACTAATTTCATAAATACGACTTGATCATAGGCACATTGGGGTAATTACAGGGCTATCGCTTGACCTGCAGAATATAATAAACCTTAATCCGGTGTGTGTAACTTTCGTGCTTTCAGTTAATGCTGGTGTGCCTGTGTCTCTATCAACAATTACAGTTTCAATGAAGATAAATGCAATCTATGTCTATCAACTATACCTTGCTCTGTTTCCCTATTCTGACTTCTGAGCCATATACAATGACAGTTCATCCCAATGGCAAACGTGTATCTATGAAAAATTTTTTTTAAACAAAAGCTATTCAAAATGTCAGTAAATGTCTTTGGAGGTGCTCTTGTTGTGATTTATTTTTGAGTTTCTGCATTCTGGGTATCTCTTTGTACCTCCAGGGCACAGCGATGCTATAAGACTGCTGCTGTCCAAGGATGTTCCTGTGGATCCTTTCAACCATCATGGGACGCCGGTGCACTTGGCTACAACAAATGGCCATGACCAGGCTTTGAAGATCCTGCTTGAGCATGGTGCTGATGTAAGCAATTAGAAGGACATCAGCTAAAAAAATGTTTGTCTTGATGATAGATTAGATTAAGAATTGATTTGGCCATATTGTAACTGTTATTCACTTTTGTCCCTTTGCAGCCCAATAAACTTATCCTTCAGGCTACCCCACTCTTTCTGGCACGTGCTGGTGGCTCCATGAAATGCATTAAGCTGTTGCTTGAGGTCCAATTACTTATTGACTTAAACATCTTGATCATGGCATGCTAATGTTTGTAGGTCATACATGTTCACTATAGCTACTCGTATTATCAATTTTGTAGGCCGGTGCTAATGTGAACTTCCATAGTTCACCTGGACAAACAATGCTATAAGCTGTAGTTAATGCTCGTTCAGCAGACGTTGTCAATTTCTTGCTAGAAATTGGAGTTGACCCTAATGTTCATGATGGGGTAATAATGGCTCTTTCATTGTCTCTTTGTTCAAGATTTGTCTAGGAGCTAAACCTCAAATTTGTACAGGTGCTGCTAGTCGGTACAGATTTTTTTTGGCCACCTCCAAATTTAGTTGTATGAGTTGTTTTAAGAGATCCAATTTCTTTCTCTTTATTTTTATAAAGAGTCTTATTTGTGCAATCCTGTGCCACCATCCCACGTCATGGCCAGGCTTGGTCATGGCCGAGGTTGGTCATGGCAGATGGTACTTTGCTATTTGGCTCTACAATTTTGCTGCAATAGTCTATTTTCTAATTATTTATTGGATTCAGTTTGAGTTGCTGGCATGCAAAAGTATTTGGATATGCCTCTGAAAAGCATGATGAAGAATCAATTGACCTATTGATTTTTATTACTTTGAAAAATTGCTTTAGAGTTACATGAGTTAATGCATCAAATGAAAAGTGTGATTTTATTAGTTACTATTTGCATAGTACATTTTCTCTGGTGACTTCATTATTTTGTTTTTTTGTTTGCTAGGCCTTTATCTGGAACTTGCAATGGCTGGTGGCTGGAACTTGCAATGGCTGCTGGTGGGTTGGAACCTGTATGGTGCAGGAACTTTGGTGCTTGTAGTTGGCTACAATTTGACGCTAGATGTTGGAATTTATTTAGTTGGTTGGGTCATTTTCTTTTAAGTTTTGTTGTATGTTAGTATGAAACATATGTTCTGGAACAAGCACTTTTGTATGGTCATTATGGTAATATAATTGGTTTTGTGGTTTATTATTATCCCTATTATTATTGTTTCAATTTGGTTGGGCCCCTAATATGGGCCTGGACCCTAAATGTAGGGCCTCACAATATGTGACAACTTGTAACCATGGTTAACTATCTATACATGACAGCTTCTTATCGTCACAAAAGCCAGCATAACCGACCTTTTAACCATGGTTAAAACACTATATATGACACAAGAATGTATTACAAGACGCGTTGACCCAGTGTCACAAAATGTAGTATTATATGACAGAAAGCTAAGGTAGCGTCACATAATGTTTTGATGTTTTGTGACAGAACACCCAAAACCGTCATGCCGGACATTTTGTGACGCTTATTATATGACAAAACCCATGATGGACGGATTCCGTCTTAACTATACTTTTTGTGACACATTTGGGCTATACATGACAAAATTCATTTGTCCTGGAATGTCAGATTTCTTGTAGTGCCCGGTCCAACATACAAGAACCAAGCACATTGACATAAGGCATCACTTCATAAGGGATCATCAACAAAAGGGTGACATTGCTATCCAACCTATTGGCACCGAAGATCAACTAGCCGACATCTTTACAAAGCCACTAGATGAGAAGAGGTTTTGCAAGCTACGAAATGAGTTGAATATCCTTGACTTCTCCAACATGAGTTGAATGCACCCCACTACCATGACATGCCCCTCCATCAAGCAAAGCAAATGTGAAATTGTTTGACATGGCATTCATAATATCTAAGGACTTGTTAGAACATATAGACATATAACTTATGCCTTAGGAAGCATTCATGGAAAATAAAAGGATTTCAATAATGCCATCACTATTGCTCTTTATGCTTGTTTGAACTAGTGATGACATATGACATGTTTATGGGCTTGCAATCTCAAGTGTTGAATTTGGCTATCTTTTCACACATATAGTTCAACATAGGCAAGATAACCCTTGTCATGAGATGTGAAGAAGCTTGTCTTTGGTTCAAACCAAAATATATGTTTGACAAGTGATCCAAATTTGACCAAATTTGAGCACTATTCTCTCTTCCATAACACAACATGGTCATACCTTTTGTGAAAATTGTCGACAAAGGGGGAGAGATTAGTGCATGAAAGGTTTTGGAGAATTAAAAATTTCACATGTTTCTGAAAAATCTTTCATGAAGGTCATGAGTTTACAAGTGGTTCACACAAGTAGGGGGAGCAAGCTCATAGACAATTTGTTGCATTTGATTGTGCACTAACATATGACTTGCTCATTGCACATGTATTTAAATTCAATATACATGCTTGTGTGGTGTATGCTAGTTTTCACAGGTTGCTTTTCAAATGGTTGATTAACTAGTATGCATAGGAGCTAGCTAGATTTTCAAAATTCCGCTCTTAATTCAAGTACCTTGCTCATAATGTGATCTCACGTGGTACTTTGAGTTTTGATGAAAATCTAGTTACCTTGATGCTTGTATGGTGAAAATGGCGCAACTCCGATTGGTATCACGCTTCAAAGGTCCATTTCTTTCACCTAAGCATCATTTTGGTAACATAGCTCACCCTCAATTTCAATATTCATACATGTATGCAATGCTTCGTTCCAAACTCGTGGCATACATGTAGGGGGAGCTCATGCTACCAAAACCGAACTATGATGATTGTCCAATCCTATGATTGTAAGCAAAATGCTTGGACAACCGTTGTATATTCAAAAACATTAATCATAAAACCTTTTATGCGGGTTGTCACCAATTACCAAAAAGGGGGAGATTGAAGATCTCTTGTTTGGTTTTGGCTAATTAGTGACACCTAAGGACTAATCTCTCGATGCTAAGTGTTTGACTAGATTGGAGATTGGTCGTGCCGGAGTTGGTGCAATGTGATCATGGAGGATGGATCGAGGTGATCCAAAAGGATGATCAAGCATGCACTCGGTTGGAGTTTCGAGATCAATTGTCCCCAAGGCAAAGGTATAACCATAGGGCTTTTGATTTTACACCCAAGACACTATAGAGAAGTGTGGGTGGTTATAGGATCGATAAGCCGTACTACAAAGAGGGGAAACTTATCGTACATATCGGTCCTCATGTGCCTTTAGGTTCAAAATTCATATGCATGCATTCTAACCTAAAGAGCTAACTCCGCGCTTGTCGAAAATGTTTTCAAAATGCTAACACATGGTGTCGAGGTGTTCTTCGACGTGTCCACCCTAGAAGTACGCATCCACCACATATACATACCATTATCCATTTCACTCTAGCCACCAAAAATGGTTTACTCCTATCTTAGGAGAGAGCAACCAAAAATATTCCCTATACCCATCCAATCATTCATTTCTAGCCAATGTCTTACAAAAGCTCCATTACATTTGTTTATCTCTCGAAAGTTATTACAAAAGAGATTTGGGTTGTAGATTAAAAAAAAGAGAGAAGAGAGAATAAAAGGGAGATGAAAAATGGACAAGTGTCCTACGAGCGAGTAGAGCCTACCTCCCTAAGAAAAAGAAAGAATAAAGGAGATTTAAAAAATGGACAAGTGTCCGGGGAAAACAATGGGTACTTAGATGCTCGCCTCTCCATAAAAAGAAAAGAAAAGATACGACCCAGATTCTCTTATAAAGTTTTCAAATTCCAAAAGAGAGAAGATTCCTCAAGGAGCAAACGTAAGTCTTTTCTATCATTCATTCCATATACCTTACTATATTCCTTACCATCTATATTTTATCCACTATACACATGCACCACTTGATTAGTGTGACTCGTGACTTTGGATCTATTGCTTGAATTTATAATATATGCTTAGTAAGTAGAATTAGTTTTCTCCCACCTATGAGCTCCGGATATAAGCCTTACATATAGGGTGAGAGAGAGAAGAAGGCATAGTGTGTTACTTGCCTTAGACAAAAATACTACATATTATGAGGGAAAGACAATACAATCTTATTGTCTTAGAGAGGATCCACAAATACCACAAATGAGAGACTAGAGAGAGTCATGCTAGGAACTTTGACACTAGTAGAAATATGATCATCCATGACGATTTGCTCGCGTGACGTTGCACACTTTGGTCACGTAAGGATGTGTCTTCAATGACGAAATGTCTATTTTTGTCATAAATGTATGTGTGACAAAGTTTTAGCTTGAATATTAGTGACGATATATACTAAAAATAAGGTCATAGAAGACTTAAAGGAGGTCGTCATAGATTATGTTTTGGTATATCGTCTTTATAATGATGAAACATAGTCGTCATATAGCAAAAAGAAGCACACGGGCAGTTTGAATACTAGACCTCTAGTATAAATGGCTAGTGCATTAACCACTTTTTGTTCTAATGGGGTGCTCTACCTTTTATATATTAATTTAAAAGTAATAAATTGTGTAAAACAAACACTATTGAAAAAATGTGTGGTTCTAATGGGGTGCTCTACCTTTTTTATATATTAATTTAAAAGTAGTAAATTGTGTAAAACAAACACTATTGAAAAAAAATGTGTGGCACATACGGTTTGAACCTAGGACCCTTGGAACAAAATGTGGTGCCTTAACCACTAGGATACACAAAGTTTTGTGTCAAGTTTCAATTATGTTATCAATTTAACATTTTATTCCTCATTTAACCTAAACAAAGCCCTAGACCTCGTTACCTTGGCCCATTACTTTTTAAAAAAAAATGGCCCAACAACCGATCATGCAAAGCCTTGGCCCAGCCTCGCTCCACCTTGCCCCTTAATTATTTTAGCAAAAAAAAAAAAATACACCAAGGGGGTTTTGAACTCACAACCGGACTCTACAAGTGTGAGCATTACCACTAGGCTATTCAACTCCATGTTTTTAAATTGCTTCATTCTTTTTTTATATAATATATATACACGCACATGTTCTAAGACCAAGCAAACATAGAGTTTATACGTCACAAAATCCCCATCCTCTAACGTTGTCGCCTAGCCTACTCACGTGTGGATGTCACCCACCCATTCCAAACGAAGAAATAATCTTCTTTTTTTTTGCAAAAAAAAAAAAGGTTGCCATGGAGATTTGAACCCATGACTAGTTGCTAGATAGTTAGGAGTCTTACCACTAGAGCACTCAACCTTTGTTGTTTAAAGTAGGTAAGTTTTTGTACTTGTAACGTTTCACTACATCTAGAAGTCTACAATATTTGCACCAATTATTAAAATAAAAAGTTTATTATAATTCATTATATTAGTTTCTGTGCTCTAAAAATTATAAATTTTTTTATGCTAGCTTACTTTTCACGTGTATGATTTGTGATAAAAATTTCATGATTATTGGATATAGTATTAGTGATTTATCAATTATTTTGTAAGAATGTAAAAAATATGCTTCATAATGGTTTCAACCATGAAGCAAGAGCATTACAACCACTTGTCTTTCCATTGAGCTACAACAACTTTTGTGCCATTGGATGAACTTTAGCGTATATATATAAACCATTTACGCTAGCAAGTAATGCACCTCCACCATCCACTCAAGAATTTCGTTAAGAATTGGCCGAGAACTATAGTTTCTCTTTTTTTAATCTTAAACTAAAATTTCTAACTAGTCTTTCTCCCTCATTACTAACTTTCGAAATGTGTTGATTCTTTTTTCTAAACGCTTCTAAAATCATTCTCTATCATCTCATAAAACTTTCAAATGATTTCTACTGAAGTGGCCAATATCACTCACACAATGGCCCACATCTCTCACATCCGTCTCCGATCACTTAGTGAGAGATGCTCATGCTAGTGTGACAAGTATAGTACCACTTTCTCGGAATCATCTCAAACTTTTTTTGGGTGTCTATGGAGCCAACCTATGATGTTGTGTGCACTAGTGTAATTTTTAGACCAAGTTTACCTATTTCTCGAATTATTTTTTGATTTAAACAATAAAAATTGTTAAAATACCCAAATGTTGCTTAAAACATCTACAAATTTGGTGGGACACATCCTTTTAGTGTAGCACATTGACAAAAAAATAGAGAGTCGATTTAGAGAAAAGTGTTGGTGCACATCCTCACAATGGCCCACATGTCGCATGGAAGCCATAGTCACTAGTAGAGAGATGCTCTTGCTAGTGTGACAAGTATAGTATCACTTTCTCGAAATCATCTCAAACTTTTTTAGGGTGTCTATGGAGCCAACCTATGATGCTATGTGCACTTGTGTAATTTTCAGACTAAGTTTACCTATTTTCGAATTATTTGTTGATTTAATCAACAAAAATTGTTAAAATACACAAATGTAGCTTAAAAAATCTAAAAATTTGGTGGGACACATCCTTTTTGTGTAGCATGTTGACAAAAAATTAAGTCGATATAGAGAAAGTATTGATGCACATCCTCACAATGGCCCACATGTCGCATAGAAGTCATAGTCACTAGTAGAGAAATGTTTATGCTAGTGTGACAAGTATAGTACCACTTTCTCGAAATCATATAAAAACTTTTTTGGGTGTCTATGGAGTCAACCTATGATGCTTTGTGTGCACTTGTGCAATTTTTCGACTAAGTTTACCTATTTCGTAATTATTTGTTGATTTAATCAACAAAAGTTGTTAAAATACACAAATGTAGCTTAAAAAATCTAAACATTTGGTGGGACACATCCTTTTTGTGTAGCATGTTGATAAAAAAAATTTGAGTCGGTTTAGAGAAAGTGTTGGTGCACATCCTCACAATGACTCACATCTCGCATAGAAGCCATAGTCACTAATAGAGATATGCTTATGCTAGTGTGACAAATATAGTATTATTTTCTCAAAATCATCTCAAACTTTTTTTTGGGGTGTCTATAGAGCCAACCTTGATTCACCTCTAACCCTCTTGGGTTCATTTGACATATTAGGATGGTCATGATCCTTTCATACTTTTCTCAAAATAATATTTATATTACTTTAGTTACCGAAGTTTTTTTTTTTTTAAAAATTATAAGCTTTGTTACATTTTTCTAATAACAAACCACGAACAAGCTTTTACAAGGAAAATAATATGAGGTTATTAATAATGTAATCCAAATCTATCTGTTTTTACTTGAAAAGTGTAGTATATCCTTCATTTTCACATACTTATATATGTAGAAATAGTAAATTTTAGTATCTTTAAATTTTAAAGCCAATTCACTAAAAAGACATATTTAAAATAATAATAAAATAAATGGTTTAGAATGCAACTGAGGGGCTGAGCCTAAAAAGTGCCAAAACTTTTCGCGGCTAAATTGGCGGCCGTCAAATCAAAATTCTTCTCTTTAATCCCCGCCGTGACAAATGAGACCTCTACATCTCCCGTAGTCCACTCAGATCCACCAGGAGCCCCCGTCCCCAGTCTGCCGCCGGCAGGCTGCTTCCACTCATATCCACCAGGAGCCCCCGTCCCCAGTCCGCCGCCGCCAGGCTGACGAGCAGCCTGCCGGCCACCACCTGCCGTGGACCGCGGTGCTATGGGCTGAGGCCGACATCCAGGAGCGGAGGCACGACCTTGGTGGCGCAGGCAAGGATGCATCTCCCAGCGGCTGCCTCGGCAGGAGCATAGATGCGCATCTCCGGTGGCAGCCCCGGCGTGGGCGCGAAGATCCTTTGTTTAGGAGCCACGGTACAACTGGCGCTGTCATCCACTGCAACATCGGGAGGTAGGTTTGGTTTCAGATGATAAGCCTTTTAGTCTGTATGTCCTGGAGAATCTAAAGGAGTTACCATTTATTAACTTTTTCCCAATTAGGGGTGGAATTCGGTCCAAGCAGGTTCTAGCTGAGGTACATCGATCAGCTCCTTGTCATGGACGAGTTATCCAGTGAGCCCTTCCATTCGTCCTTTTCTCTTTCTGAATGACAGATCTTCCTATTTTCATGAACCACAAATCTTCATCTGTTCATGTTGGACTAAACTTAGGTTTTGCATAATTAATAGGTGTTAATCTTCTTTCAAATTCGTTAAATTTTTAGCATCAGCAATTTTTTTTCGATAAATGTTTACTGCTCTAGTCAATCGAGCCTTGTTATTTGTTTGATGGATTAGACAATACTCCTCTAGTCAATTCAGACTTGATCTTTTTTGATAGATTAGATAGAATAATAAATTGCATATCATTCTGTCCATCTTTTGGTTTTTAATTTATTCTGTCCATCATAATTTAGGCACTTTTCTTTTTAATTTGTTCCTCTCTAATGAGAGTTAGCAGCTGCTACAATTCGTTCTTCTGATCAGTTGTCTGAACTCTAAAGTCTGATTAATAGCTTGACAGCTAAAGACTGCAGGTTTTATTAACTAGTGCAGCAGCAGCTCATGAAGTTTGCGGTAGTTTTTCTCACTGCAATTCAGTAACCACAGACGCAAGAGCAGACAACTTTTTAGTTCAGGTTTCAGTAACTAGTGCATCAGCACATCTCATTTTTATTAGTTCTATTGGATAATAATCATTGCTCTCATGGGTATAAGTGCCAATCGCAATTGCATATCATTCTATACTTATGTTGGTTTTTAATTTGTTCTGTGCATTTGTTACCCTTTTTGAAATAATATAATATGTTGTCCAAAAATTTCTTGCTACAGTAGTATTCATATTAATATTTGCAGTAGGTTGGAAATATAGAGATTTTGTGGCTGTGTTTCTGTAAGGTAGATTTTTGTGGGACAGGAGTGGCACACTAGGTGAGCAACAACATTTACAGTTCGTCACCCTGAAGATCTTGTGGCTCTGGTTTGGAACCTTTGATAGGTGATTATGGCTTCCAGTTTAGTCTTATTCTTCTATGTATGCCTCTCATGATTGCTTCTAGTTGTCTTATTCATTCTTGTGCAGTGACACAAGCAAACAATATGGCCAGATCATGAGTATGGACAGATCACGGGTTGTGATCCAAACTGAAAGATCCATGCATGCAGGTAAGAGCTTCGTGTCATTTACATATTCCAGACCATGAGTTGCCATCGTGAGTGTGACACTTGATGTCTTTAGTTTGAGGTAATTCAGATTCTCATCAAGGAGTGCAATAAGATTAAAGGTCACGTACAGCAAGTTGCAGATGACAAAAAGACAAGAAGGCGGTGCTCATCAAGCATATCTTGTCCCTCAATGGTAACGTTCAACTTCGACATGTGCACTGCTGGTAGCTGTTGGTCTATGTTGGTGATGTTGTGTACGCACTAAGTTAAGTTGCAGGTGTTGGCAACTTTTATTACTTGGTGTGATGTGAACTGAGATGGAACTAGTAGTTGGAATGTGATGTCAAGTGAGGTCTTTGTGAGCTGAGTTCACTACTGTTGATTAAGTTGTAAGGTCACTGGAATTCAAGTTTCTTAATTTATGGAAGCTTTTGGTCATTTGAATATTATTTGCAATTTGTATGAAATCAGCATGTGTGCAATTTGCAATTCAATTATTTATCGGATTTTGTGTGACCAAATTATGGTGTATTTGTTGACGATTTTGAAACCTGATCTGTGACCAACATTTTGGGGTATTCACTTACGATTTGAATGCGCTATCTGTGACGAAAAAACAATTAGAACTAGCCATGTGGTAGATCGTAATTGGTCCACGTGGGGCTACGAAAACAAGCGACAAAGCTGCCACATCACGCACCACGACAGCTGCCACGCCATGCGCCACGTTAGCATGCACAAACGCCGCTAACGGTGCCGTGAAGTCGCCGCGCAGACGGAGGCTTTTGACGAAAATAGGGGCATAGCCATGACCAAAGCCAATGGTCATAGAAAGAGAGCATTTCTCGTGGACCGTGAACGTTTGGTCATGGATTGAAGCACATCTGTGACTAAAATTGTCACTTCACCACGCATTGCCAAATGTGACGCGACCTTAGTGACGATGTCGGCCAAAAAAAATCGTCACAGATGTATTTGGGTGATCGAATTTAGCACCTTCGGTGATCTAATAACCATCAATGAGCACATCCCCTAGTAGTGATTCCTCTTGCTCTCTTGTGGGTTCATGCCCTTCGCTCCAACTCTCGTTTGGAATCCATCTTCTCCACAAGCTCGGCAGCTTTTGGTAAGTGTAAGTGACCAGAAAAGCACCTCCAACAAAGCAAGATCCATGGTTTCATGGGTACTATTAGTGAGCCTTGTGGTGGAAAGTCTACATGAGTAGCCGGTTCTCCATCCCATGGTGTGGATGCGGTTAGAAATTGTAACACCCGTTTAAGAACAAAACTGGATGAATCCATATGTGAGCCCCGGAAGTCAAATCTCACATATAGTTTACAAATAAATGGTAGTATCAATTCACAATGCTTAAAAATATAAATCTAATATATAAGAAAATAACCTCACCTAGCGCAATGACGAGAGACACTCATCTTCTAGTGTAGACTTCCACAGGGACCGACCGACCGGTTGATCACAAGCCTAACTTCTTCCTAAGGTGTGGGGAATAGCAAGGGTGAGTCCATATTGAACTCCGCAAGCATAACATGGGGTTATGAGGCTCTAAAAAGCTTGACACCGGGTTTAACTACGGTAAGCATTTTAGTAAGTCAAAGTTTTAGCATTTATTTAGCCGCAGGTTATGCTTAACCCATTAACCCACATTATCTTCATAAATATATCATTCTCATGACAGTCCTTTCGTCATGGCTTCGAGCCCATCATCTTCATCATCTCATATCCATGTCTCGGTGTCATCACTATTCCGCTATGTCTCCAAGGCCGCTCATGACCGCGAACACGGCCAAGTATATAACGGTTTATACTCTGCGTGAGGTGTACACTTTCACTACGAAATAATATTTCCCAAAGCATGGGTTTATAACTCCCAAACCCGAGAAACCATTATAAAGCCTTTCAAAGGTTTATCTAAATATGTCAATAGCGATAGGGCTACAACCCATTTTCTTCCATTCCGGTAACCATCAACACAGATAGACAAGGTCCTTTGACTGACTAGAGCCAGATCCACGTAGCCCCCATAGCTGTATTGTATATCCCGGATGAAGATCTCTTGTTTAGTTTTAGCTAATTAGTGACACCTAAGGACTAATCTCTCGATGCTAAGTGTTTGACTAGATTGGAGATTGGTCGTGGGAGAGTTGGTGCAATGTGATCATGGAGGATGGATCGAGGTGATCCAAAAGATGATCAAGCATGCAACTCGGTGGAGTTTCGGAGATCAATTGTCCCCAAGGCAAAGGTATAACCATAGGGCTTTTGATTTCACACCCAAGACACTATAGAGAAGTGTGGGTGGTTATAGGATCGATAAGCCGTACTACAAAGAGGGGAAACTTATCATACATATCGATCCTCATGTGCCTTTAGGTTCAAAATTCATATGCATGCATTCTAACCTAAAGAGCTAACTCCGCGCTTGTCGAAAATGTTTTCAAAATGCTAACACATGGTGTCGAGGTGTTCTTCGACGTGTCGGCAACAAGAAACAAGTGACGGAAGTCGGTTTGGGAGCAAAGGCGAAGGAACGACGAAAAAAAATGAAAATTAGCGGCTGAATCGTGGGACGCACTGACCGAAGCACGAGGAAACCGACGGGACGCACCGGGCCGCGAGTCCGGTCGTAATTCCAAGAAGGGTGTAAACCGGGTTCGCCCCCGACCGACGCGATCGACCGGATGCTTCCGGTCTTGGACCGAAGCATGACCGACGCGGCGACGGACCCGGACCGGCCGGGGTCCATCCACGCTTCGGGGTTGTCGGTTGTGACCGGACCCACCGGACGGACTCACCGGTGAGTCCGAAAGCCGCGTAAACCGTGGGTTTCTCCCCAACGGGCCACATTTCGTGGTGAGGGGTATTTATACCCCCTTGGTCTGCCTCTTGCTCTTGCTCTTGGTCATTTTGAATCATTCCTAATACCTTTGAGCAAGCAAGCAAGCCTCCCTCCTCTCTCATTCTTGATTTGAGCTTCATTGTTGAGAGAAGAGTTGATCCTAGTGCATTGCATCGAGTTCTTGCATCTAGAGGCACTTGGGGTTTGTTGTGAGCCGGTTGGTTTCTTGTTTCTCTTGGAGACACCGCTCCTAGTCGGCTTGGAGGATTGGTGGAGTTGTTGGCAAGAAGAGGTGATTGTTTCTTGGCCACCTCCGGTTGATTTGTGAGAGGATTACGCACTCCTCGTCGGGAAGACAAAGTGCAAGGAATACATTGCTCGTGTCTTGGGTACCACACTTGTTGAGTGGTGTGTTGAGGCTAGCAAGGGCACCGCCTGGCTCAAACACCATCCTTGTGTTGGTCGGCACAACCGGAGAGTAACTTGTCGGTGTACAAGCGAACTCCGGGTGAACAAATCGACTTGTTCATTGTCTCGGCTTGTGGATCATCACCTTCATGTGATTGATTGTTTATCTTGTTCCCGGTGATTGGTTGACATCCTCTACACGTCGGTATAACAAGCTTCTCACTCTTGCTTTACTTTGCTAGATTACTTTGAGTAGAGAGCTAGCACTTGCTTGTGTAGGTTGTTCTTGCTAGCATAAGGACCATATTAGGATTGCTCACTAGATAGAGTAGTGACATAAACTTTGTGTGACTTAGAGATCATAGAATTATTTAGTCTTGTCACTAGAAGGCTTGCAAGACCCCTAGAGCTAGTGCAAACCGCATTATCGCCTTTTGTTATACTAATCGGTTTGTTTAGTGAGCTTGTAGAAATTTATATAGGCTATTCACCCCCCCTCTAGCCATCTAGGACCTTTCAAGTGGTATCAGAGCCGTGGTCACTGTTTTAGAAGGCTTAACAACCTCCGATGTGAAGCATGGCTAGTATTGTGTTCAACAATGTTGGGGGAAAGCCTCCGTTCTTTGATGGAGTCAAAAATTTTGACTATTAGAAAAGATGCATGAGAATATACTTGGGATCAATCAATGACCAAGTATGGGAAGTGACGGAGAAGGATTTTGTCATCCTAGATCCTACCAACCTCACACCCATCGACAAGATCCACAAGCAATGCAACACAATGGCATTGAGCACACTCTATAAGGGAATGGATGTCAAAGTGTTTGAAGGCATCAAGGATCTTGAGAAGGCAAGTGAAGTGTGGGAGAAGCTTTGTGAGACCTATGAGGGCACCAAGGTTGTGAAAAGTGCAAAATTGTATGTTCTCAAGAGTGAATTTGAGAATTTCAAGATGAAAAAAGATGAGAGCATACCGGATACTTTCCATAGGCTCCAAGTGATTGTCAATGACCTCAAGGCATTAGGAGTGAAGACTTTGGATAGAGATTTTGGGCACAAATTCTTGATGTGCTTGCCCAAGAGATTTACCATGTTGAGGAAGATTCTCTTTAGAGGTGCATTGGACACCATGACACCTAGTGACTTGCTTGGTGAGGTGCTAACCGATGAGAAGGTTGATGGCATGGAAGATGAGGAAGAGAAAGAAGATGAAAAGAGCAAGAAGGTTGTGGCATTCAAGGCCGCCATCACCTCATCCAAGGCTAAAGGAAAGTCCAAGGCTCAAGAAGAAGATGATGAGGAAATCAACCTTGAAGAGATTGATCAAGAGTTTGCTATGTTTGTGAAGAAATTTAGCAAAGTCTTGATGAGCAAGAAGTTTGGGCAAGGCTCAAGAAGAAGAAATGATTCATCCAAGAGCAATGAAGAGCCAAGAAAATGCTTTGAGTGTGATAGCCCTTATCACATCCTTGCCGGTTTGTTTAGTGAGCTTGTAGAAATTTATATAGGCTATTCACCCCCCCTCTAGCCATCTAGGACCTTTCACCGGATGATCACAAACAGATAAGTCCTTATGGAGAGTCCACAGCATCATGTAAAAGCATGAGCCCGACTCTGAAGTCATGTTGCCAACATTCATATCTTAACCATCATTTCATATATTCTTCCAGTCAAAGTTCATATCATAATTATTCATTTAAAGCACTAGCAAGAACTACCCATATGCAATAACCCATAGGAGTCAATGAACAGGATAACAACTAGCTAGGATGTCCTTAAGGGTGACAAATTAGACACATGCATATGATTAAGTGATTAATAGTGAATAGGTAACAAGGATAGTCCCATGCTATACTTGCCTTGAATAGAGATCAGTCCAAGCTTCAAAAGAAATCCTTCTTGATCGTCAACTTCTTCTAGATCATCAACGCAAAGCTCACTGTCTACCCGATTCCAATTAGCAACACACACATATGGATCCAATCATGCATACCAAACAAGGCTACCATTAGAACAGTACACCAACAGTGGAAAAACAGTTTGAAAAGCCTATAAAACTATTCTACATGTCGAGACGATCACACAGGGCGTAAATATCACAAAAAATCGAGCTAAAACGCGCGTAGATATGAATTTTACAAGTTTATTAGTAATAAAATAATTAACTAAATTTAAATTCGAAATTTAAAAGTTTGAAACCTGAACAACAGTGATACTAACATGTAGATTTCAAAATTACGAACCTAACGAAGTTTGAATGTGACTCAAATCGGATTTAAAACGAGAAAGATTATTTGAACCTAGGTGGCAATTCTCAGAAATACTGAAAGCGCAATTTGATTCTCGTGAACTCCGGAAGTATGCTTTACAAAGGAGAAAAACGTAAACCGATCTTTGTTGAAACAGTAAATACGCTTTCCCCGCATAGCGCACGACACGTAAAGTCGCCAAGGATCTTTACTTTAATTAACCGTAGGCGGCGGGGGTTTAATTTGCAAATTTTGGGATCGAAGGGGGTATGGACGGTTCTCTACGTAGGATTTTAAATGGATGGCCGGGATTACACCACGCCGCACAAAGGCGGTGCTCCAAATGAAGAACAACAAGCGGCGACATGACATGGCCGACGGCGGTCGAAAGCTCGCGGCCAAGAACTCGGCGTAGCCCTAGGGTTCACCAAAATACACCGGACCGCACTCAAAAGAAAACTTAGATCTAGGGGATCTCACCTAGCACGATCTAGCGGACGAAACGCTCGAGGAAGGCACGTGGATGAAGATGGCGGGCGGCGGCGAAGCCGTTCACGCCGGCAACACGAAACAAGCCGATTTTATCGGGTTAGAGACCTCCAAATACAGGCGCAAGATCGAAACAATGCGCTAGGGCTTACCTACCGCAGAGAGGCGCACGGCTTCAAATGGTTCGAGATCGCGGCGCACCCGACGATGGCAACTTGATTTCTCGAATGTTGCTCGTGCTAGGGCTAGGGTTGCTCGCTTAGATGGGAAAAGATCGCGACGCCGCCGCAGCTAAGATTATATAAGGCTCGGTCGAAAAATCGGGAAGAGAAATCCCTGGTCGAGGATTTTTGGCGCGTGCACGTCGGAGGTGTCCGCTCGGTCACGACGGTAGAGTCGGCCTTGGCTTCAGCTTGAGGAAGGGGGAAGGCTACGGGCCCGCTTGTCACCCTGGACAAAGGAAAAAGATAGGTGCCGCTCGCTTTTTAGTGCATTAGGCCGCCCAAGATGAATTCGGGCAAGGCTTTGGTCCAAAGAGAAAACAAAGGAGGAAATGAGACGCCTCGGCGGGGCTTCGGGCTAGAATGACAGGAAGGAAGGAGAAGTAAAATAAAATGACTTTTCTTTTATTCAAACTAAAGTTTCAAATGCATTTCAAAGAGAATTTAAATTCCTTTTGAATCAAACCAAAGACCAAACAATGCAAAATAAACAATGCTTCAAAGATGAATGCACAACCATGTTTCTAAACCCTATATTAAATTTTAATTTAATGAAAAATGTTCTTTTTCCTATATTCCATGTGCACAAAAATAGATACATAAATCATTTTTGTTCTATTTTCAAAAGATGCAAAATTTGGGGTGTTACGAGAAATATAATCTTGAAAGCATTTATTCTAGGACGGATTCATCATGTTGTTGCTAAAAATTTATTATCTTCCCCGTAAGGGATTTGTCTTGCCTATAGGAAATAACTTGGCTAGGAAGGCAAGAGAGCAGAGTGACCATAGTATTCTTTTCTTTGGTAGCATAGAAGCCTTTGCTTCACCTACCCAAGAGTGAGAATGGGAAGAGGCGGAGTAGGATGGCGTCTCTTGGTACACCTTTGATGCTGTAAGTGCTACAGATCTCTAGGAAATGTTGAAGATGAGCACTTGGATCTTCATGTGTCTTTCCACAAAATTGGCTAGCATGTACCATGTGTGAAGGAACCACGAAGTTTGAGATTTTTTGGATAAAGTTTGGTATTTTTTCAATTAAATTAAATTTCTACGCGACGACCCCGAGTAATTACAGGTTCAACTGGGGTTACCGACTAAACAGAGCCGGAGTGGTGCCAAAATTTTCCACATGGTCTCATGTGCCCTAGAAGGCGTGACCGAGCCGGACACAGTGTGTAGGTTGCTGCAAAATTCATACGTTTGCAAGGTGTAATTAACCTCCTTCTATCGCGTTTATCACCTAGGAAAATCTAATAATAAAAATATCAATCAGAAAAACCTAAGATCTTGTGTGGGGTCATAATTTGGGTTACATGGTTGTAAAAAAATTCAAGACATTGCAACATTGTGGGAGTATACATGCTTCACAAAGGTAGATGACCCCTTTCATCAGAAGCATGACTAGACAACTACATCCATAAGCTTTGTTGGGTCATCTTCGTTCCGGTGTCGTCTCGGCCTCAAACTTTTTCTTAGACGTGCACATGCCATGTGTGAAAGAACCACGGAATTTGAGATTTTTCAGATAAGGTTTGGTATTTTTCAATTAAATTGAATTTCTAAGCGGCGACCACGAGTAATTACGAGGTTGAATCAAGTTACCCACTAACAGAGCCGGAGTGGTGCCAAAATTTCTACGCGACGACACCGAGTAATTACAGGTTGAACTGAGATTATACATGCTTCACAAAAGGATTACAATTAATTCATAGTTCAACACGGTACAATAAGCAAAGTGTACAAACACATTTAGAAATAACCACCTCAAAAACACCCTTCTAGCACCTATGCCCGAGGTGGTTACAATGCTCCCTGTTATGCTTACTCGAATTAAGGCGGATGGGAGACCTCTGTGAAGAACCAATGTCTCTCCGTGTCGGCAAAGGCCTGACAGGAGACAGGGCTCATCTCCTAGTGAGGAAGCACAAGAATGCATGCTACTTGGCTCCTGCTTTCTGTCTTCCGGGGGTCCATGTAACAATGGTGTTGCACGAGCATCACACCCAGCTTCTATAAGCAACGTTGTAGCTTAATCTTCAAAAACACCCTTCTAGTACCCGTTGTATACATTGTCTACCCATACTAAAATGTTTATGTGGAGGGCTTTATCCCAAATAGAGGCCATATATGTGGATAGGAAAATGGGCAAATAACAGAAGAGATCAGTCGGCGCACGGTTCGCCATACATGGCTCTCTACATGGGGATGTTTTTATAGGCGGTGGTAGGTGGATTGAGTGGCCACCGTGAGCGGTGGTAGGTGGCAACAGTGTCACCGTGAGCCGTATTAGGTGGCAACAATGTCTAATCACTGTCGGGTCAGCCGACGTTGAGGCTCGGCAGTGAACCTTTAATGTAACACTCCCAGTGCTACTGCGCAATCGGCAGCGATTAACTATAGATATGGGGGCGCGAGGTGAAAATTTCACAAGTCATTTGAACCCCGTGCCATTCGTTCCAGCCTCGACGATATATATTGGCTGGCGCGGCGAGCTAAAATTTTCCCAGGTCATTTCAACCCTGCGCCATTCGTTTCCCACCAGCGTCGCCGACGGAGCACCACCACCACACACACCGCAGTCGTCCGTCGCCCCCTACTGCGCCCCCGGCCGCCATTCTCTTCTTCTTCGATGTCCCCAACACCGCACCGGCATCCTGCGCCCTTCCACGGTGAGAACAAATTAGCCATTTAGTTCTTCAAGATTTTGCCTATGAGAATGAGACCTAATTCGCCGTTGTTCTCGCCTCGCCTCGCCTCGCCTGTTTGTTCTTCCTCCACGTCAACGGGGGACCGCCGCTACACCGCACCGCCGTCCGCAGCCCCTCATGCCTCACGCCGTCCCCCATATAGGCCCGACGCCGTACCTACCGCGACCTCGAACTCCTCGATTCCGCGCGAACAACGCCCGTCCGCGCCCTCTCGCTTCCTTCTAGGGCGCTGCGTCTCGCACCACCGACACAAGACGGGAGCGCGCAGACCGCACAGAATCTCGGTGAGTGCGTCGGTCACTGCCTTTGAGTTGTCCGTTGAAATGCCCGTGTTGATAACTCCAACCTGCTATTTCCCTTTTCTATTTAAATTTTGCTCTCAAACAGTTGAGGATCCTTATATAGTAGCAAATGTTTTTTGGTCTATGGTGAACAAATTAGATTTAAACATTATGGTCATTTACAGCATGATTGAAGACATACTAATGCTCGAAGTGTGATTGAAATGAGATAGATGTTGAAATTCATGAGTTTGTGGTGTTCAAAATCTTCTTGTACAACATTTCGAATGACATAGCATTAACATCCTATTTTGGTTGCATGTATAGGCAAACCATGGCGTGGTATGTAGTGCATGTTTGTCAAGTGCCAGGGATCCATCGAACCTGGGAAGACTGCTCTGCTCAAGTCTCTGGCTACCCTAGTAATTGTTACAAAAAATACAAGATGGAAGCTGAAGCTTTCAGGGCCTACTATGGTGAAAACTTTGACTATCAACCGGTCCTGGAGATTGATGAGAAGCCTCTCTCCATAGATATGAAGATTAGGAGAATTGTGACTTGGCCTATGAAAGATGTCTTGATTTCAGTTATGGCTATTGTCATTGTTTTTCTTATTTGGAAGTTGATGTCCTAGGCTCAATTTCGTAGAACACTAGGCGAAGTTAGTTGTATGTAACCGTTGAACCATGTAATGTTTTGTCGAGTTTAATGTATATATGACATGTTTATGGGTTTAAAAAGAGAGCTGAATTCCAAATAAATTCAAATATTAAAAAAAAAAAAAAAAAAAATGTTCGGGTGGCACGGGCCTAACGGTGAATGAGAAACAAACCGGTAGTGTAACTACACGAAACACTATCGGTTTGAATTACAAACCGTCATCGATGACAAAAACATCACCGTCATACCGCATTAACCAACCGATAGTGTCTACTCTAATAAGGTTGTCGGGTTGAAATCACCGACAATGTTCACATAAACTTCACCGACGGGTCCAAAGTAAACCGACATTGTTAGCTCTTCGATACACTATCGTACAATCTAACCCGATAGTGTTATCCCTCGCCTCTGTCGGTTCGTTAAAGCCCGATGCGGTCTTTGCGGCCGACTTCGAACCGGCATTGCTTGGATAAAAAATGCTTTGGCCGATGGATCACCCGGCGGTGTTCGGTGATAGTGTGAGATATCAAACCGGTAGTCTCTCCTCAAAACCGCCGGTGTTTTGACCTGTAGTGTTTCAACCCCACATCACTACCGCTTTGGTTCTCCGGTTCGGCTTTTGGCGGGCAAAGGAAGGAGGGTTTGAGCCCCGACAAAGATGTACAATTCTCAGTAGTAAATATAGCCATAACCATGGGAATTATTGTTAACCGAAGCCATAATCATGAGTTAGGTCACTTATAATGCAGACTCTACCATGTAATCTAAGTCTATTTATTATCCGCCTATTTATTGCACTTAACCGATGTAGCAGTTTATTTATTGAGGACAGAGGGAGAAAAACTAATCTTGTCTTATTTAGACTAGTATAGTGCACGTCTTACTAACGAACGGCTTCATTTTAGGGATGCACATTAAAAACAACTAAATAGAATTTTTTTCCACATTTCAATGTTTACACAATTATATTTGAACGTGTATACAATACAGGAAACACTTTTGTATAAGAAGACAATGCGTTATTTCTCGCATTAAACTTCTAATTTATATTCTGCCTAAGTATTTTTGACCTGTATTGTATTTTTTCCGCGAAGCTGTTTGGCATAAATCTTAAAATGTAATCTTAATCTATTCTATCACTATACGTTGGCGGACATTTTGAAGAGCCGTGCAAACAGCTTCGCGGAAGATCTCCAAACGCGCAAGAATCAGGCCAGGCCACCAGGGAGCAGACCTTTTTGAAGGCACTAAATGATTGTACAAAAGATTCCAGAAGATTCCAAAAATTAGTTGTGTATAAAGAATCCACAATGAAGTATTAAATAAATTTGGGCTTAATAATTAAAAGCAAGACAATG
Organism: Hyparrhenia diplandra; assembly: GCA_015847255.1. Lineage (NCBI taxonomy): Eukaryota > Viridiplantae > Streptophyta > Magnoliopsida > Poales > Poaceae > Hyparrhenia > Hyparrhenia diplandra. Next base: position 90,317 of record JADLZK010008201.1, on the reverse strand, counting down.
GATGGGAACATTTCTTGTCACAAACATGAAAACTTAAGACAAGAAAATTCAATATAAATTCTGGCAAGAAGTTTCCTATGATCATATATGTATGCACAGTTTATCAATCCTGTGTTGGAAGCCACTAATTTTGGAAATACGATCATCATTTAACACTGCATATTGTAAATCTGTCAGCGCCTCATTTCTTAACAAAATATAGTCCAAGTCTCAAGTTTTTTAGCTTTGACTGAGATTATTAATTTAAACTCTAATGTATTTTTGGTTTACCACGGTTAATGTATCTTTGGCTGATGCTACATCAACTAAAACTTGATTTTCTTACACTGTCAGTTTAGTGAAACAGTACAAATTAAGCTAAACATGAACAGACCAGGCCAAATCACCCAAAAATTAAATCAAGTGCCCTGTGTATTCAAACCGCTAGCACTGCCTTACGACCGAGATCTTCAACTGGAGCTAGTCCAACTCGTTCTTGCTCGGCCTCGGCAGCCTCTTTTCCCTGACCGTCACGGCGGCCTGGTTGTTAACATGCATAGTTAAGATGACAGAAAAAAAGATATGACAGAAACTGATGCATGGTTAAGATAAAAATGCATTGCACTTTACCTATGGGATGTATATTAGTTTGCCAAGGTGTATCAAAGAGATCGTAGTAGACCAAGTGCAGTATAATTTTTCTGAATTTTAATCATGCTGCACCAGGCCAAGCAAGTGCAATAGTAACTACACAACCATCTAAAGGCATACGTAGCTGATTAGATGATAGACACAGTTCTAAAAAAAGATCTGACAATGTAGTTAAATTTTTATTAAAAAGGAAACAAGGTACCTCAGAGAGCTGCAAATATACTTGATTAGAAGCTCTTTTAATTGGCATTGCAAGAGATCATTCCTAAGCTTCTAACACTAAGCAACACAGGGAAAATAATAAATGATGCAATCTTGTAATAGATAATATATAGAGGTTAAAGGCAATCTTGCAACACTACAATCTTGTAGCATGATCAAATCAAGGCATTGTAAATCCAAAAGCCCGTAGAAGAACGTAGCATTAAAGTTAATTTTGTTTGCTGTGATAACCTTTTGAAGTGTCAAGATAACAAATTTTGAAAAACAAGATAACAGAAGACAAAGGGCATTACTTTGTATACAATTAGAGCTTGGCACAATATGTTTGGTAAATGCTCTTCAGCTCTGTAACAAAACAGGGTAAACACTTGACTCCAGGGTGCCAACATTCAAAAGAAATACAGAAACAGAGTTTCCTTTTCTCCTTATGACCTGATATCATGATAGCATTGTGAACTAATAACAGGGAACTGTAGATCTTACATGTGCAGTTGATATCTCGATGAAAATACAACAGGAAAATTGATACCTTAGTATAGATTCGATCCGCAGCCGTCATTGGGGGCAAATCTGATGAGATCCGCTAGGGGCAGTGCAGGGGTCTCCACCGATCTGATTGTGGAGCTCTAATTAAAGCAGCTAGGAAAACTGAGATGTACACGATTAGGACACAGGTTGCACAAGATCCCTTAAAATTCTATTTAAATCAAATTACCTGTATCGCTGGGCAGGTCCGTCTCCTGGAGACCCCGCCTGAGGTCGAGGCCGAGGTCCTTCATCAGCACGGCTCGCAGCCTATGAAAAACTCGCGCGCCCTGCAACGCGAACAGCGTGCCGAGGTCCGTCTGGCGCCACAGCGCCCCACGGAATCCTAGCCCCGCGTCAGCCCGTCCTGCTCGTGCGATCATGGAGTGTGGCAGGGCAGCACCGCGACCAGGCAGCGACGACGGAGACGCGGCCGTTGGGGCACACGTGAAGGCGGCGGCAGCGGCAGCAGTCTCCTGTGCTGAGCCTGCGCGTCGCAGATGTCGCCGAGGTAGACCCGACGCCCAAACCTAAGGCGCGAGAGCTACTGTGCGTGGAGGCACCGCCGCCGTTTCCTGACCCCGCCTGGCTTCTCGTCTCCCTATCCCCATCCTTCTTCTTCCAAAGAAAAAAAAAGAAAAAGGGAGTGCGCGAGCAGGCGAGGAATCAAACCCAAGGCGAGACGTGTTGCGTGGGTGCGGGTAAGCGCGGGTGGGAGAGGTGAGAGAGGGGTTGTCCATACTTTCGATCTAGATCATTGATTCATGAATGAGTAATGAGAGAAGGTTGATTCACGAATGAAAGAATGAGAGAAGGGTAAGAATCTCCTGTGGTTCATTTGAATAGATTTGAATGAGAGATACGCTATCTTGATTAGTAAGATTAAGATAACGCCTCGTCTTAACGCAACGGCTTCATTTTAGAACACATGAAAACAACCAAACATGCAAATTTAAACAACCAAAATCTAATTTATAGTTTATATGTTTGAAACGGTTGGAAGAGACCTTCAGGCTATCCACAATGTGAATGAGATATCCATCATATACCCACGGCCACTGAGATCATCAAACAAACCATGCTCACAGTAAATTTTGCTAAATGTTAGCTTAATTAAAAAGCTCAAATGAGAGCTTGATACAGTCTTCAAGCTGAAAAGCTAAAATAGAAAATTAAGGGGAAAATACAAATAAAACTACACATCCAGTGACTTTAACAATCCATCTAAATTTGTTGTCTCATCTAGCTAATCACCGAGCTGCCTAGCTGCACACCTGATTTGGAGTTTGGAATCACCAAACTTGCTCGGATCATCAGACAACCATTGGTTTAGCATCACTGGTCCACTCAAATTTTGGTACAAGTAGCGTAGGTGAGCTCACCATCTCACTTATATAGAGATTGGCTTCTTGTCGAGAAACCATCGTAGTTCAAGCATCCTGTTATTGGAAGTTCTCTAGGCTGTCATAAAGTGCTTCAGCAGGGGTGGAAGTGCACTAAGCTGGGTAACAGGACAAAACTGTGCTAGCGGCAGTATTAAATATCCAGGAAGTGTAAAAGTGACCAGATCAATTGAAAAAGAGAGGAGATGAGCACAAAAAAGAGAAACATGTCCCAAAAAACAGCTAAATGACTTATGCACAATACACTTGGTATGCATTCACATATCCTAACAATGCACAGGCAAACTGTGTCATGATTTTAGTAAAATACAGTCCTCTCCATTATCTGAGAACCTCAAGAATAGAAGTTTTGCTAGAAATTATCTTTCCAGCGTCTGTCATGTAAGCACACCATAATGCATCAGCATCCAAAACTACAATTAAGAATGCAAATGTGGGCCATTCTGTTGCAAAGTTAACCTCAAAACCTAAAGAAAAGATTTGTGCCTCAATAAAGAAAAGTATACCTTCAAAGACACTTGATCAATTCCCTTAGTGCTCAACGCAATATTAGATCCATCCTGAGAATTTTCTCAATTCGCTCCTTTGTTATATCACATTCTTTGACATAAAGAAGCAAGTAATAGAGCTTACATTTGAGACCTTCCCTGCCATTTTCTGAAAGTTGTGGTTCTACTTGTGAGATTGTGCTGGTGATAACGCTACGACTTTATTTTAGGGGTGTACATTAAAACCAAAAGATATACTTTCATACAAGGATTATTTTTTTACTAAAAATTGCATTAAGAAAAATATCCTCCTTGTGATAAAATAAACGATAAGGTAATATACCGGTAAGCTTTTAGCTGCGCAAAATTGCACTAATTAAAGGTAGAATAGCATGAAAGAACTAAGTTAATCAACTTGGAAAAACCTTACCAAATTTTTAAATGTTTATTTAGTTCCAGTGTCAGCTTGCTATCTAACTTTAAAGTAACTCGTACATAGAAATAGTAAGCATTTCAGATTACCCGATACTTAAATGCATGGCACTTAATTTACATTCCTGGGCCTTTTAATGTTTTTGTGATAAGCAACACCCATAAAGCTATTAATGCATGCCACCACTCTTCATAACCAACAAGTAAAAAAATTTCCACCAGACAAAGCACCTGGCCGATGGGTTCCCTCCAGTTTTTATCAGGTTTTTGGGACCTAATTAAGGAAGATTTGATGGCATTGTTCGATGATTTCCATCAAGGAACCTTGCATCTTAATCGCCTTAATTTTGGTAATATTATTCTGTTACCTAAAAAAGAAGGATGCGAAAGTGGTTCAACAATACGCACCTATCTTTGTTGAATGTATCTTTCAAAATCTTTACTAAAGTGGCAACAAATCGTTTATCTACCATCGCTCAAAAATTGATTAGACCAACCCAAACTGCCTTCTTACCGTGGCGAAACATCATGGAGAAAGCTGTCATCTTGCATGAGACAATTCATGAATTGCACACCAAAAAACAAGATGGAGTAATTTTAAAATTGATTTTGAAAAAGCCTATGATAAGGTTAACTGGAAATTTTTACAAAGAAACATTAAGAATGAAAGGGTTTTTCTCGAAGTGGTGTGAATGGATACAAAAATTTACACAAGGTGGGAATGTAAATATTAAGGTCAACGATCAACTTGACCAATACTTCCAAACTAAAAAAGGCTTGAGACAAGGTGACCCCATGTCTCCTATACTATTTAATATAGTTGTGGACATGTTGGCTATACTAATTGCTAGAGCAAAGGAAGCTGGTCAAGTAGAAGGGGTCATTCCACACTTGATCCAAGATGGATTATCCATCCTTCAATATGCGGGGACGATACGGTGCTCTTTTTAAGCCATGATGTTGAAAAAGCGGTTAATATGAAATTATTATTAAGCACTTTTGAACAACTATCCGGTTTAAAAATTAACTTCCATAAAAGTGAGATTTTTGTTTTGGACAAGCTAAGAATCACGAGCAATTTTATTCACAACTGTTTGGGTGTGCCATTGGCAAGTACCCATTTAGATATCTAGGTCTCCCAATGCACTTTAGAAAGTTATCTAATAAGGACTGGAAATTTATAGAAGAAAGAATAGAGAAAAGGCTTAGTAGCTGGAAAGGTAAATTACTCACAGTAGGAGGTCGACTAGTCCTTATCAACTCGGTGATCTCCAGCTTACCGATGTTTATGATGTCTTTTTTTGAAGTGCCAAAAGGGGTCCTAGATAAGATTGAATGCTTTAGGTCTCGTTTCTTACCGCGTAATGACCAACACAAAAGAAAGTATAGACTAGTCAAATAGGATATTATTCGACAACCAAAAGATCAAGGTGGGCTAGGCATCCATAATTTGGAAATTCAAAACAGATGCTTGCTTAGTAAATGGCTATTCAAATTACTAAATGAAGAAGGAATTTGGCAAGAATTACTTGAGGAATAAGTATATTAAAAAAACAAGTCTTTAGGGCAAAATGTGAGAAGAAACCAAGAGATTTCGCATTTTTGGAAAAGTTTGATGAATGTTAAAGATTCTTTTTAAAGTTAGGACATTTTATTGTCAATAGTGGAACACGACTCGCTTTTGGTTTGATACTTGGTTAGGAATAAACCCCTCAAAGATAAGTTTCCGGGCTTGTTTAATATTGTAAGGAGGAAGCAAGATACGATAGGCGATATTCTTAGTTCCCCCGTACTAAATATTTCTTTTAGGAGAAATCTAGTGGGAGCAAACTTATCTAACCGGCTCCGTATTGTGTCGCCCTTACAACAAGTTAACTTAAGTCGGGAAAGAGGTATTTTCGTTTGGGATCCGAAGGCATCGGGAATGTTCACAAATCAAGTCCATGTATGCGACTTTAATTAACAATGGGGTGAGAGTATCACAAGATATTTGGAAAACAAAATTACCAATGAAAATTAAGGTTTTTATGTGGTATATTAAAAGGGTGTTGTTCTAACCAAAGATAATTTGGCAAGAAAAAAAAAATTGGAATGGGGATAAACGATTACTCGTTTCGTCATCTCCCGAAACAATTCAACACCTCTTTTTTGATTGTTTCTACGCTAAATTTTTGTGGCGCTGTTCATATACTTTTTGGCTTAACCCCGCCTTCAAATACACTTAATTTATTCCATAATTGATCAAAAATGGGGAGCAAAAAGTATAATTCGGTGTTATTAACAGCGACAGATCGCTCTTATATGGACAATCGGCTAACAAGGAATGAAGTTGTTTTTGACAAATGCGCACCTAAATCTACGTTGCGTGTACTATTCCGAGGAACTCATTGGCTACGCGGTGGGCAAGCTTACGAATGGGATGAAGATCTACAAGATCAACTAATCGCCGCAAAGACGTCACCTTGAAGTGGCGGCATTGTCTTTCTTTGGGTCCAATGGATGGTCATCCACGAGACATGTTGGTTTCGTTTAGACAAAAACAATTATTTGCTTGTTTAGTCGGATTTGAGGGTGGCTGGAGGTTGTTCCCAAAGAAAACTTTATTTTATTTCTGAACTCTGTAATAATTGGTCCGATTCTATCTACGGATAGATGAAGCCGGATTTTTTATCCTTTATCTAAAAAAATAAATCTATTTTGGTAGCAGTTTATATTTCTGAAGCATACCTTAATGTTAAACCCACATTCGCCTTGCCTTCCCCGTCCTCTATCGAGACTTACCTGTTCCATGTGATGCAACAGAATTCAGCAAGAATATAAGAGTGATACATTGAGGTTTCAGTTCTAGTAACAAAAAAACAAGTGACAAGAAACACGCTCATACATATTGAGTAAAAGATATATAGCATATGCTACGTAAATCTGAGATTAAAGGAAGGAAAGCTTCTAGCTTTTTTTTCTAAATGCCAACCCAAGACATGTGCCTCAGAACAACGTTCTAAATGCTTCACTGAGATTGAGCCCTGGACCCAGGTTCCACTTGATATACTCAGCAACTAGCACAGGGGATTCTTCTGAATCACAGAGTTTAGGGTGATATCCACCTGAAAATTCCTAGGAAATGCAATTAAAATTTTTTGTTCGCGCTTTGAATTACACTGAACTCAGCTGATCCACACAGGGAGATGAACTCCAATCACTGCTGAGGTAGGAATAAGTACCTTGGAAGAATCAGTCGCACTCCAAGTGGATGCAGCAGATGGCTGCAGTGTCTGGAACTCTTCAGAGCTCTTGCCGACGGCCAACCTCGTCTCGTAGAGGACGTCCAACCTCTGCGCCCTATACTAGCCATCACGCGATTATCACACGAATACCAGCAATGGAAACGGAACCAACCACATCCAATCGAATCGCACCAAGCGACTAACCGATCATCCTCTCAGATCCAATCGAACGAAGGGGGAAACCACCCTAGAGAAGATGAAAAAAAAACTTACCGCCAGGTCCTCCCGTTGTTCCCTCTCTGCCCCTGATCCGGGCATCCGACAGACATCGCTGCCACGGACTCGGCAGACGGCACTCGCGCCTCGTCCTCCTGCGAATTGGGAGGATTGTTTGTTTAATCACGTACCTGGTTCAATTGCAATCGCCAAGACCGACGCCCGACGCCGCCGCAGCCGAGCGGGAGTCCGACTCGCAGCCGCTCCTCAAGACCGACGCCGCGCGGGACTGGAGTGGCGACCGGGGATGCAAAGCTCGAGTGACGACGGTTGGTGCTCGTCCGCACGCTGGCTCTACCTCGCCGCCGAGCGGAAGTCCGGCTCGCCGCCACGGGCCAAGACCGAGCACTGGAGTGGCGTCGCTGGCGGGACTCCAAGACCGACGCCGGGTGGGACTGGATTGGCGTCGCTGGCGTCGGGCGGAACGCGTTGGGATCCATAGGAGGAAAGGAAGGATAGAGGAAAAGGAAGGATCGCTGAAAAGGAAGGAGCGCGTTCATTCGGGAGGAAATTGATCGTCTGATGTTTATTTGTCGAGCGTTAGGAGTAATGCCCGTACGCTTAATCCTAGACGTCGGATGTTGTTTGAGTGATGAGAGAGAAGATTAAGGAGTAATCTAATCGTTTATTTGAATAATTTTGAATGCAGTGAAGTTGGTGCATTAGTAGGGTAGATAATATAATATAATAATATAAATACTCTATGTAAGAGTCTGCATTGTGAATGTCTTTACTAAAGAACCACGGTCATAAACATGACCGTTACAAGTCAGCCCATCAATCACAACCAACCCTCCATTAAGTCTCAGTATTGCACCTAGTGTTCAATCCGAACCTAAGAATTTATCTGATTTTAGTTGAATAAAATTAGGCCAAGTGCGAAAAAATCAACATCTACTTCTCCTTGTACTCGTTGGCTTAACCACAGGTGTTGTTGTTAAGGATTTTGTCTCCATAGCTGCGGTTTGACTCGCCATCACCCATCGAATTGGAGTCTGAATTTTTTGTAGACCACTTCCCGGGAAGTGATGTTTTGTAGCATTAGATGTTGGTTTGGCTTTTAGATTCATGCAGAACATGGTCCACCCGTTGAGGCAGATTCCCAGGTATCCAAGTAGATTCCCCTCCCTCTCTCGTCTCCGACTCATCTTCCACCTCCGTCTTCTAGGCATTGAGACATTACCCTTCTTGTCGCGCACCATGTTCGAGGTCACCGGCCCCTTCACAGGGTGATGTCCCGGCGCAGATCCAAGTGTCCCATGGCCATGAATTACCAAGCTTCAAATCCAAGTTTCCCATGGCCATGAATCACCAAGCTTCAACAGGATCTAAAGGTTGAAGGCTGGTTCCATGGTTGTTCAAGAAGAATAGGGTTGTCGTTCTGGAGAAGAAAACCAAGGGGAAAAGTTTGAACTCAACCAAAATGAAGGCTGTAGATCAAAACCTGATGGCGGTGCTTTTGCAAAGTGGAAGCTTGGGTCTAGGGGCGAGGTAAAATGCACTACTAGGTAAATGAATTTCGGTGGCAGTTTTCCTGCCCGCCACCAACATAGGGTCACCGAAAATGGAGTAACCGGTGGCGGTTTTTTTGCCCGCCACCGTTAATAAAAAAAAAAAAAAGCCCCGGATCGGGCCCGGCCCGCCACCGCCAGGGGGTTCGGGTGTCGCCGGCGCCGCCGCCGTGGCCGGATCTACCTCCCGCCGCCGGATCTAGAGGGAGGGTGGCGGATGCGGAGGGGAGGGCGGCGGTGCCGAGAGATGGGAGTCGCATGCCGCCATGGAGCTCGAGACCGCCGCCACCATGGAGGTCGAGGTGGAGGAGCTCGAGACCGCCGCCGAGGTGGAAGAGCTCGAGATCGCCGCCGCCATGGAGGTCGAGGTGGTGGAGCTCGAGGCCGCCGCCGTGGATCCGGACGGCCGCCCCCCACCGCCCGACGAGATTGAGGTGGAGGAGCGCCGCCGGATCCGTGCTCGGGGCTCCCCATGCCGCGTCTCCGCCGTCCGAGGTGGAGGAGCTCGAGTACCCGCCCCCCATGCCGCCTCCGGGCGTCGCCCCGGGCCGGGGACGAGAGGGAGAGGGAGAGGAAAGGGAGGGGTGGCCGGGGAGGGAGATGGGCGACGGGAGGGGGGAGGACTTTGTTTTTTTTAATCGGGGACGGGAGGACTTCGGCTGAGAGATGGTGAGTGAGAGATAGAGTTAGGGTTTGGTTGGTATATATACAAGCGACTCGTTATTGTGCCGAGCTGGGCTTCTCAAAATCGAATTGGGCTAGTATGACCTGTATATCTGGGCCTCATTTACGGTGACGGTTTTATTTTATAAAAACCGCCATGGTTAATTGATTTACCGTGACGGTTATTAAAACCGTCATGGTTAATAAAAATAACCACCATGGTTAATAGGGAATTAACCATGACGGTTTATAAAATAACCGTCACGGAAAATGATTTCAAAACATTATGCAAAATCAGCCGTGTAGTAGTCATGCCTGAGACAAAAAGTTAAATATCAGGCACATCTCCCAAGCAAAGTGAGGCACGATGTGGACCTCAGTGAACGATCTGATGGTTCAAAAACTGCCTTCGTGGGAAGCTGCCTTTAGGATATTCTTTACCTTGGATTTACTTGCCGTCTTCATGGATTCGTTCCCGGGCGCCATAGATGGGATTCCCCCTCCGTTCTCACTATATTGGGCGCTACCACTTGAGCGAGCGCACTCCTCCTAGGTATCATTTCCTTTTCGAGGCCTTACTGGAAGGTGATTATTTTTCCCACCTGTTCTGGCCTAAAACAGGGGTAATATTTTTTTGACCGAAGCAAAACAGGGGTAAATATTAGTGGCCTAATAACCAGTCATCCCCCACAGCAAGTTTCAACTTGGCTGAAAAAAATATACATGCTCGTATTTAGGGAGGTTTTTGATCGAGCTGATCACCGGCGTTCCAAACAAGCTTTAGTTTCAACTAACCCAGCCCAGCGCCCCTTTGGAACCGCGTGATTCTCCAGGCCATGTCACCGGTTTCTACAGATATTTTTCCTAGCTAATTGCCGGGTAACCACTTTACATACGTCATCAACATACAAATCGTTGGTCTGTCTACACACTGTTTATAGTCCTGCATTGCAGTTGTGCACCGACACTTCGAGATCCGACATATATACAGTCATCAATGGTACACGACAGATCCATTCCGTGGAACGAAGACGACATATCAACCGTTGGTCTGTCTACACACTGCATAGGCCCATCCTTATGCTGTTGCCGTAATGCCGTGACGGGTGGCCTGTCCGTAAACAGTGTCACAGCGATGCACATAGCAATAGCATGGTCCACTAAATACACCGTTATATAGATAATATATATGACAACGACGACACAACGACGGCTCTACAAGGGAAACAGAGAATCGAAACCAGAAAAATTGAATGTAAAACTTTTTACGCTACGTATGTGTTGGCTTGTGTCACAGATCGGTTGGATTCCGGCAATCGGTGACACGTCGGCGACGAACTTGACGGCGGCGGCGGCAATCAGGGTTGCCGGAGGGGGTCAGGCGTGGGCGGCCGTCGGGGTTGCCGGGGCGCTGTTGCTGGCGGCAATCAGGGTTGCCAGGCGCGGGCAGCAACCAGTGTTGCCGGGACTGTTGGAGAAGAGGAAGAAGAAGAGGAAGGCGGCGTGGGCGGCGTGGCGGATGTGGCGGCGCACGTGCACGAGGGGGAGGAGGAGAGAGCCTAGGGCCGGGGAGGCTGAAGTTGTTGGGTGTTACCCCTTTTATTTTTCTTCTTCTCGATTCAACGATTACATCTCTCTTGTATTTATAGTCCTGAGAAGACTTGCATGAGAAGTAGATCTCTCTTTATTTCCTAATCTATTTCTATCTTATCCCTAAATAATATTACTTAACGAGGAAGCAAACGACACGATGACGGCGGTGGCGGCCGGCGGTGGCCAGGGTCGCGGCGGGCGGCCGGCCTTCGCCCTCTTAGGTTGTTGGGCCGGCCTTTTAGGACTTTGACAGGCCCTTTTAGGCCCCCTCTTGACGGCACGTGACAGTTTGAATGCCGTATTACTCCCTTTGTCCCAAATAGAGATCACTAAAGGCGCATATGTTGCTCAACATTTCTCAACTTTAACTAGTTTCATAGAAAATATTAATAATATTTTATCTCTAAATATGTCAATTATAAAAATATATACAATGATTTATCTAATGATATCAATTATATACCATGAATATTAATATTTTGTTATATATTTGGTCAAAGTGAAAAGTGGTTAATTTCTCGGAAAGTGAGAATGACATTTACTTTGACACAGGGTGAATATTCCCCAATCCATGTATGCTCAGTCTGAGACAAATTGAATCTGAAAGTTTTAGAGTATAGGTTTGTTGGAATAACAATATACACCCTCGGTTCCAAAATAGAAGTCTTTATGTGTGTTGGTCAAACTTTCACAACATTAACTACATTTGTGCGCAATATTTATATCTTCAATTAATTGTATTTTGAAAGTATATTCAACGATCTATTTAATCATACTTATAATGTATTACATCTTTAATATATTTTTGAGAGAACAATATTCTTTAATATTTAACTAATATAGAACTGGTGAAAGTTTAAAACTGACGTTTTAGAAGCGAGAATGACATCTATTTCGGAATGGAGTGAGTATTTCTTATCCATGTAACCAAACTATTTTAGCGCCGGTTAATTTGGTGCCCCAACTCACCTTGACACAATGACACGTGGATTGATATTAAAATTCAAACAACGCCTGACCAAAATACGTAAAGCTATTGGCCCATTGCATTCCATATGGATGTGGTATCCGGTGCCGAGATCGACTTCGTGTTTTGCATTGGTGCGAAGGAAAGAGACATACTCGATAAACAGACTAAAATTTATAAATGAAATAAATGCATTGCTCAATGGAGACAAATCCAAATTCACTAAATATATATTTAGACGCTCCACCTACCGTCGTCCTACCTGGCACCTGCTGCCACAGCCCACAGGTACGTGCACAGCCTCTATATAAACATGCACGCGCGGCACTAGCTAGAACATCAGCGCACGCACAAACTTTCTTCAAGACCTCTCACTCCTGCTTCCATGGCTTCCTGCAAGCTCTCCGCCGTGTTGCTTGCTGTCCTGGCGCTCCTCGCTGGGGTCGCGGTGTTGGTGCCGGTAGCGGACGCCGAGCACCTGCACTTCTACATGCACGACGTGACGGGTGGTCCCTCCCCGACGGCGGTGCGGGTGGTGAACGCCCCGCGTGGCTACTTCGGCAACATGTTCGTCATGGACGACGTACTGACAGAGGGCACCTCGTCGTCGTCAACAAGGGTGGGGCGTGCGCAGGGGTACTACATGTGCGCATCGGTGGCCAACCTGGAGCTGCTGGTCACCATGAACGTGGTGCTCAGTGTGGGCCCGTATGCTGGTAGCTCCATCACGGTGGTGGGGCGCGACGACATCAACGCGCCGGTGCGGGAGCTCTCGGTTGTCGGCGGCACCGGGCAGTTCAGGATGGCGCGTGGTTACGTGCTTTGGAAGACGATCACTCCCGAGATTATCGACCTCGAGATTTTCGTCAACCCATGAAGTCATTTGCATGAATGCATACATGTCCCCGTCCTCATCGGCAATACGAGCTTCTATCTCCATGGCTCCATGGGTTTATCCTCGTCGTACTACTACATGTTATGTAATGGCACATATATCTTCAGTTACAGTCACATACTGTAACTAATAATAGAGTACTTCCAGTACTCCATTGTAATTGCATCACTCGCATAATTTGAGGTGTTCTTACACAGCATAACAAGTACTCCCTTTGTTCCAAATTATAAGACGTTTACTTTTTTGACACCAACTTTGACCATTTGTCTAATTAAAAAATTGTACAAAATATCATTTATCTTTTTTGTGGCTTGCTTTATTAATTAAAATTCTTTAAGAATTACTTAAATTTAACTATATTTGCATGAATTTTTTTGAATAAGACGAGTGGTCAAAGTTGATGTCAAAAAGGTTAAACGCCTTATAATTTGGGATGGAGGGAGTAATTGTTAATACAAGAGGGCAAACTGTAAGTGTGTTTTGGGCAGTGGAATAGTATCGTCTAGACCATACTAAATAATGTACAGGTAATAAACTCAAGCATAATTTCGTTATTTAATTATCCAAAACGTCGGTTGTTGGACGAAAATACAATGGGACAAGTATTTTCATACACAACAATAATTTCACAAGAATTGCAAGACACACTTCAACTCCTGCAATAAAGGGAAAAAAAGCTCAACCGGATCCCAAATAGTATTTCCACATTTGTTTTATTATACTCCAATATATTTGGCAGAGTTTTTGTCACAGCTCGTACGACGGGTCAACGGGAGAGGATGACGAGGGTGTTACGTGTTGGGAATATGCCCTAGAGATAATCATAGAGATGATTGTATCACCTTATATCCATGATATATTATGTGTTCATAAATATCCATTAAAGACAACTTGTATCGATTGACAATTATGTGAATTATTTGTGAGACTCTTTACTTGTATGTGAAACTCTTTACTTGTATGTGTGTCGGGGGACCTAAATATTGGGCCCCGGGACATTCTCCAAACAACGAGAATCTGTAGGCCCATCGGGGCCCAAAGAAAACCTAGCCCGCCATCATCCCACTTAGAAGGACAGCCCAACAGCGACGGACCGGGCCAAGAAGCCACGGCGCATGCATGAAGCCGGAACCGGCCCACGAGCGGCCCACGGGGTCGCCACGGCGGCGACGTCGACCCGGGGCTCGCTACGCTCGAAGGACAAGGTCGGGGGCCTTTACAAGGCGGAGAACCGTAACGCTCCATGTCATCACCACCGACCAGGGCTCGGACTCGGCCCCAATCTCCGTCTCGCCCGAGGGTGGCCTAGCTCACCGGCCTCGGACGAGACATCTCCGCCTCGCCCCGAGGGTGGCCTAGCTCACCACCCTCGGGCGCAAAATCACCGCCTCGCCCGAGGGAGACCCAGCTCTCCATCCTCGGCGAGGTAGCCCAACCAACTCACCTAGGGTCGCCGAGCCTCGGGTATGGGCGGTTCCGGCTCAAGGAAGGGAAACAACATTTTAATGCGGTCACACGGCAGACGAGGCGCGGGGCCATCGACACGCCAGATCAAATCGGCCCGCCGAATCACTTCCCAAATCCGACCGATGGGACACAAAAAGCTGAACCGGTGACATATTACGCCGCCGCCAGACGGGAAACCCGGGAGGACAACACTTCATTTCGAAACACGCCCAAGACGCCCACGTTGGGCGGCACCCTCGCTCATAACACGCTGCAACCCGCGTCCCCCGGGCTGCCCCTCGCCATGCATGATCGTGAGGGACGCCTCACGGTCCCGAGCTACCCCGTGAGAACGGCACGTGCGCCACGGGATCAAGACGCGTGTCTTCATCAAGCGACATCAAGCCAACCAACCCTCGGCCGCGCACATGCAACAAGTATAGCCTCGGGAATTAGCCACCTAGGCACCCACATATGTAAACATTACCTCCCTCTTCCTCCTATAAAAGGGGGAGTAATGCCCCATTAGCGGGGATCCTGACCCGAATCGGGCCAGAGAAAACTGACCACCACTACCACGATCGTGGGGCTTGAGACCAGCGTCTCTCCCTCACCTCGCTTGTAACCCCTACTACAAGCTCACCTTTGAGCGCGAGGTAACACGAGCGGGGACACCACCCGCTGGACGTAGGGGCCCCGTTGGCTCGACCGGGATAAACCCGCCGTGCCCGTGTCCATCTTGCGCTACGCCATTGGGGGAGGAGGCACGCGACCTAGAAATTCTTTATTGCCGGCACCCGAGGCACCCCGGTTCTCGGAACGCCGGCGGTTGGCGCGCGTAGGGGCCGCTTGTGCCATGTGCAATCCACATCTCCGTCGCCCTCATGGCGTTTCCACCTTCGTTTTCACCCTCGCCGCCGGAACACGAGCTCCGCGCGGAACACCGCTGTTCTTCTTGAACGCCGGAGTTCGTGGGGCGCCGGTCACAACTATGAGATGATCCTTTTTGCGACATGACGGCGAAAGAAGAAGCGAAGCGCCGATGCGGCGTGTCCGCCATCACGGCCGCGGCGCAGCGGGCAAAGGCGAACCCACCGGCGCACAAGGCGCATTTTAAGCAACGGACTCAGAGTCCGACGACGCACCCGTGCTGACTCACGGAGGTCACCAGAACCCTAGGCACGGGAAAATCCTTTCCCGGCCGCCGTGGCGAGGATGCCCAAACCCTAATCGTCGTAAAAACGCGTCCACGTCGGTGAATCTTGGAAGGATTCCTGCAAATCCTCGCCCGACGGGAAACTTCGATCGAAGCCGCCGCGAGGAGAGCACGGGCGGACCTCCCGTCGTCCCCGCGGAACGCTATACCACCGGACAATCACGCGGAAGAGCGCATCCGCCGAAGGATCTTTGCGACCCCATCTTGCCTCCTCGTCCGGCACGATTGGGGCGATTCTCGAGAACGGCGGAATCGCACTACCGTCCGGAGAAACGAGGGACTTCCTCTCGCGCGTTCGCGCCCGAATCGACAAACGAGGGGGCGATGTATTATGACCCCACGAATGCTTCAATGTAGAGATCCAGAGCAAGATGGCCGCCTCACCGCGTCTCCGGCGAAGATGAGGCGGGCGATACGCCCACGGCGGGCGCGACGCGCGCCCGGCGGCCCGCCCCCCGTCCGGCCCGTAGATGGCGCCCGGCGCTGCCCGGCCGAAATCTTGCGCGACTGCGCAGGATCCGCGAGACCGCATCCGGCGAAGTCGCCGCGACTTCGGCGGCCGGGCGTAACATCCAACGGAGCAAGCCCAGCGGGCGAGCCCCAAAGGCGCCCCATGATCCTGCGGCGGCGGATCGCGGCGGACTGGCGGGTACCACCACTTCGACGACATAGCGGCCCGTTCAACGAGCCGACCTCAGCGTGGCGGCGGCGCCATCTTTGGGTACAGCGAAATGCCCGAACCCTCTACCGCCCGAGGGAAGGCGCGTTCGTGAGGGCCCACGACATCTCCTCGGCGAGGAACGGTAGCCACAAACGGCGGAGAGCTCCGCTTCCCGGGATCGGGTCGCGGCGTCACGACGGCGGGAGGAGTCCGGGCAAAATCGGCGGGGCTACGTCGGACTGGCGGGGCCGAGCCTGCAAGGCCGGTCCGAGAACGCCCTAGTCGACAACCGCAACAACCGCCCGGTCTAGGAGCGCATAAAGACCCCCGAGGCCATAACCGAGGCGCTCCCGACCTCAGGGAAGAAATCGAAGCGACAACGGGCTCGCCGCGAGGGCGGCTCACCTCGGGGGCGGCCGGCGGGGCGAGGCGCGCAGGGTGCGCCGGGAAGACCAAGGGTACTCCCGGATCCACCCGGCCCGCGTGCCTTCACAAGGGATATCGGGGAGCGCCACACCTTGCGCGCTCGGGCCTCCCACCCACATCGAGAAGTACTCGGGAGACTCGTCAGGTATGGTTGGCCGACTATCGGGCGGCATGCCCGGTTCGCGGGGGCACACGATGACAAAGTAATAATCAGAAATTTGCCCCTGCACCTCTCCGACTCGGCCCGGGGCCTTGGCTGGATCACCTTCCACCGGGACCTCATATCAAATCGGGCGCACTTGGAGAGGACCTTCCGAGGGATTTCGGGGCACATACCTGCGCCGGGTAACTCATGGGACCTCAGCGCCGCTGAAATCTGACGAGTCCTTGCGCGACTACATCCGGCGCTTCTCCGCAACGGACCGAGCTCTCCTAACGTGACGGATTCTCGACGTCATAGGGGCCTTCTTGGCCGGCACCTCTTGCCGTGACCTCGTGAAAAAGCTAGGGCGCCGGACTCCGACCGAGGC
Organism: Hyparrhenia diplandra; assembly: GCA_015847255.1. Taxonomy (NCBI): domain Eukaryota; kingdom Viridiplantae; phylum Streptophyta; class Magnoliopsida; order Poales; family Poaceae; genus Hyparrhenia; species Hyparrhenia diplandra. The sequence goes on along the minus strand of JADLZK010008201.1, from coordinate 73,209 downwards.
GAACGAGCGATGGACATCGCCACCAAGTTCGCCCGGAGAAGAGGCCGTCGGGGCTTTGTTCAATCAACGCACGGCAAAGGAAAGCGCAAGGAAAGAAGACCCGGAGGGATCCCGGCCTCGGGAGGGCAAGAAGAAGAAGAAAAAGGACAAGAGCCGCAAGGGCAAGGGTCAAACCCCCAACGCAGGCGATGAAGACATGGTGGCCGCGGTCGACCGCAAGGGGGCCCCGGCCCCCGCCACAAGAAACCTTCGACAAAGATGCTCAAGAAGCCGTGCGAGAACCACGGTTTCCAGTCAAGCACACCCTCGAGGAGTGCAAAACGGTGCGCAAACACTTCGCCAAACTCGGGGCCATTCCGAGGAGGAGGAAGGAGCGCCCGGGGGCGCGATCTTAGGGAGACGGGGGTTTCTGAAGGTGAACAACTGCTTCATGATCTTCGGCGGCAACACCGTAAAGAACATGTCGATGCGGCAACGCAAGAAGGAGCGACGGGAGGTGTACGCGGACGGCCGGCGATCCCGGCTGCGCAAGTGGTCGGATCAAGCCATCACCTTGACCCGGTCGGATCACCCTCGGCACATCCCAAACCCGGGGGCTTATCCGTTGGTGGTGGATCAATCATCGCCAATACCCGGCTCACCAAGGTTCTCATGGACGAGAGGAAGCAGCCTCAACCTCATCTACGAGGAAACACTCGACCTCCTCGGGGTGGACAAGTCCAAGATCCGCCCGGGAGGGCCGGCATTCAACGGCGTCGTCCCGGCAAGCAAGCTGAAGCCCCTCGGGGCGAGATCGACCTGCCGGTCTGTTTCGGGACCCCTCGAACTTCGGGCAAGAGACTCTCACCTTTGAGATCCTCGGGGTCCGAGGTACATACCACGCTCCTCGGGCGGCCCTTGCTATGCCAAATTCATGGTCGTCCCAAACTACACCCCACTCAAGCTCAAGATGCCGGGGCCGAAGGGTGTCATCTGCATCGCCCCTCGCACCATCATGCATATGGTGCGTGTAGAGAGCGTGGAGTACGCCGAGGCGCCGCCATTGCCGAGGCACTCATCGCGACGCAAAGAAGAGCTTTGACGAGATCACGATCGAGCACGGCCAAGCGGCAGTCTCATTGGGAACTCGAGCCCTCCTCGGGCACCAAGAAGATCCCAGGATCGATCCCGAGCATCCGAAGGAGAAGTCGGGCGACCATCGGCCGAGCCGATCCGAAATAGGAAGCGAGTGCTCGTCGACTTCCTCCGTGTGAACGCCAAGACGTTTGCGTGGGGACCCTCGGACATGCCGGGCATACCGAGGATGTCGCCGAGCACTCCCTAGACATCCGACCGGGCTCGAAGCCGGTCATGCGGCGCTTGCGCCGTTTGATGACGCCAAGCGGAAGATCATTGGCGAGGAGATCCACAAGCTTCGGGGAGGCCTGGATTCATAAAGGAAGTATTCCACCCGCAGTGGTTAGCTAATCCTGTATTAGTAGAGAAAAAGAATGGGAAATGGAGGATGTGTGTGGACTACACTAGTCTCAACAAAGCATGTCCGAAAAGTTCCCTTTCCTTTGCCTCGAATCGACCAAATTATCGACTCCACCGCGGGATGTGAAACTTTGTCCTTTCTCGATCGCGTATTCGCTACCACCGGATCAAAATGAAAGAGTCCGACCAGCTCAGCGACTTCGTTCATAACACCCTTCGGGATGTATTGCTACCTTACAATGCCCTTGGTGAGGAACGCCGGGGCTACGTACCCGGCCCGGTGCATGCAAATCATCTTCGGAGAACTCATCGGGAGGATCGTGGAAGCCTATGTCGATGACATAGTGGTCAAATCCAAGAAAATTGCGGACCTCGTAGGGAGACCTCGGGAAACCTTCGAGTGTCTAAACAAGAAGGGAGTCGGGCTCAACCCCGAAAATGCGTGTTTGGGGTCCCCCGAGGAATCTTCTTTGGGCTTCATCGTCTCACAACGAGGCATCGAAGCAAACCCAACTAAGGTTGACGCGATCACAAGGATTGGGCCAATCAGAGACCTCAAAGGAGTTCGAGAAGGTTATGGGCTGCCCGGCTTCACTAAGCGTGTTCATCTCCCGCCTCGGGGAAAGGGCCTCCCCTCTATCGGCTCCTTCGCAAAGACCGGGGGCTTTGCTGGACCCCGAGGCCGAAGAAGCCCTCGGCAACCTTAAGAAGCTCGACTAGTCCACCACCCCGTGCCGCCAAACCCAGGAGAGACCTTGCTCCTCTACGTCACGGCCACTACCCGGGGTAGTCGGCGCGGTGGTCGTAGTGGAGCGTCGGGAAAAGAAGGGCACACGTTGCCCGGTTCAACGCCCCGTGTGCTTCATCGGTGAAGTGCTCTCCGACACCAAGACTCGGTACTCGCGGATGCAAAAAGCTGGCATGCGCTATCATACTAACGCGAAGAAAACTTCGCCACTACTTCCTCGCGCACCCAGTTGCCGTGGTATCCTCATTCCCCCTCGGGGAAATCATCCAGAACCGAGAGGCCACGGGAAGAGTGGCGAAGTGGGCGGTGGAGCTCATGGGCGAGACAATATCATTTTACGCCTCGCAAAGGCGATAAAGTCTCAAGCCTTGGCCGATTTTGTAGCGAATGGACGATACGCAATTACCCCGGCACCCATCAAGCCGAGTCTTTGGACCATGTATTTCGACGGGTCAATGATGAAGACGGGTGCGGGGCCGGTTTGCTCTTCATCTCACCCCGGGGGGTTCACACAAGGTACGCCATCCGATTGCACTTCCCCCCTCCAACAACGTCGTAGAATACGAGGCACTGGTCAACGGTCTCGGGATCGCGGCGGACCTCGGGATCCGACGGTTGGAAACCGGGGGGATTCTCAAGCGGTTATTGACCAAGTCATGAAGGCCTCGGCATGCCACGACCCCAAGATGGAAGCATATTGCCAAGAGGTGCGCAACCGAAGAAAAGTTCCATGGGCTTGAGCACAAGCACACCCCCGCACGCTACAACGAAGCTGCGGATGAACTTGCCAAGGTCGCTGTGACATGAGGAACTGTTCCCCCGAACGTACTCACCCGAGATCTCAACGAGCCCTCAGTTAAGTACACTCCCCGGGAAATACCCTCGAGAGCTGGCGGTGACAACCCGGAACAAACCGGGCCCAAGGCCATGGCAGTCGACGAAGCCCCTGACTGGAGAGAACCTCTATTGGAGTACCTCTCCCGGGGAGAATTACCCGAGGATAAGACCGAGGCTCGCCAGTTGGCCCGAAGGGCAAAGTCCTTTGCGCTAATCGGAGATAAAAAACTCTACAAGAAAGGAGCCTCGGGAGTATACATGCGATGCATACCCTCGGCGGAGGGCAAGGATTTGCTTGAAGACACCCACCAAGGGGAGTGTGGTCATCATGCCGCCCCGAGGACTCTAGTCGGTAAAGTCTTGAGAGGGGGCTTCTCGCGGCCCTCGGCGATACGGGACGCGAATGAAGTCGTGCGCACTGCGGGGGTGCCAATTCTGCCGCGCGGGACTCACCTACCCCGGCACAAGCCCCGAGACCATACCTCGACATGGCCATTTGCGGTATGGGGGCTCGATATGATCGGTCCTCACGAAAAGGGCGCTGGAGGACACACTCATGTCCTAGTCGCCATCGACAAGTTCTCCAAGTGGATCGAAGCCCAAGGCGTGGCGAACCCTCGGACGGAGGAAACGGTGAAGTTCTTTACGAACATCATTGCCCGTTTTGGAGTCCCGAACTCCATCATCACGGATAACGGAACCAACCGTGGGAAAAAAAGTTCCTCGACTTTTGTGACGACTACGGCATCGGGTTGACACCTCGGCCGTAGCCCACCCGAAGACCAACGGTCGGTGGAGCGTGCCAATGGCATGATCTTACAAGTCCTCAAGCCAAGGATCTTCAATCAGCTGAACCAAGACGGGGAAGAGGTGGTACCGGGAGCTACCGTCGGTTCTATGGAGCCTTCGAACAACAAAAAAGACGCCACGGGCTTCACCCCATTCTTTCTAGTCTATGGAGCCGAGGCGATCTTGCCCACGGACATTGAATATGGGTCCCCGTGCTGCGAGCCTACACCGAGCATGGCAACCAGCATGCAAGGCAAGATTCCATCGACCAAGTTGACGAGGCCCGAGACGTCGCGCCGAATTCACAAGATACCAACAAGCTCTTCGAAGTATCACGCCAAGCGGCGAAGCCTCGGGAGTTCCAAGTCAATGACCCCGTACTCGGTGAAGCAAGATAACAAAGGGCGCGTCACAAGCTCACGCCACATTGGGAAGGGCCATATTTCATCGCCGAAATACTAAGGCCCGGAACCTACAAGTTTAAAAAACGAGAAGGGTGAAGTCTACTCCAACGCTGGAACATAGAACAACACGCCGCTTCTACCCTTAACTCCGCACTAGAAGTTAAACACCTATGTTTTTCGCTCAATAAAAAGATCTACATCTTTTTACGAAGAGAAACTTCTTGTGCATACCTTAAGGGAGTCTTAGCCTCGTCCCAAAGACGAGACTAAAACTCCCTCGGGGGGCACGGGGACCCCCTCGGGGACCCCTCCCTTTTCTTTTTTCAAACTTTTTTTCAAGGAAAAAAGTTCTCCTGCGCACGCTTGAATCGATCGTTTAAGTTGCGAAGGTCGCGCACGCACAAATCCTAAGTGAGATAACCGAGTCAAACGGACCGCCCCTAGTGGCACCGTGCGGACCGCCCCAGTGGCATCCATACTCTATATCTCGCGGCGGAGAAAGCAAGCGACACTGCCACACAATAAACGAAATTCGAGAAACGCAACTTAATCATAAACGCACTGGCAAGGTCACGAGGCCCCGGCGGCACTATTGTTTATGTACACATTTCTCACACATTCAATCTTCTTATACAAGGGAGATCATGGGGCATCATGAGCCTCGTCCACTCGCTTCACGATCGGTAGATGAAGTGGCATCGGTAGCGGGCGACATCCTCGGCAATGGCATCCCCCGAGGGAGGCATCGGACCCGTCGGCGTCCTCGGAGGCGGCGTCCAGCATCTCCGTGTCCGCCTCATAGTTTGACTCTATGGGGGAATACGGAGGGCACACCTCGTCCTCAAACGGGGAGGCCACCGTAGTCGCGGCACCATCCACGAACTTCGTACAACTCCTGGGTCTTGAGGCGTCGGCGGCGTCCTCTCGGCGGGTCGACCACGTCCTCGTCATCGGAGCCAAGGAAGAAGCCACCGCGGCGTTATTCAATGTCTCGGGCGCCATCGGGAAGTGTGAGCAGAAAACGCCATACGTCCGCACACCGGTCCGAAAGGCGCTCGGAGCTCAGACCTGAGGAAGCCGCCCCGGCGCTCGGGCGACTACGAGCCGAGGCCCGACCTCAAGTTGTCGCCCGAAGCGGCGGATGAAGCGACGGGGCCTCTTCTAGCTCCTGGTGCGACTTACGCTCCTGCTCCGGCCCTTGGGCGGCGTAGCCGCGGTCTCCACGGCCTCGGTCCGGACCTTCTCCGCCTCGGCGACAGGCACCAAGGAGATATCGGCAAGATGAAGCGATCGAAGGCGGTAAAACTTACCAAGGGAGAGGGCGTACCCTGGCATTTCAGGCAACCCCGGCCCGGCATCACGTCGTGCTCCTCCGCGGCGACTTTTGAGCTGGTCCTTCTCCTTCCTAAGGGTTTCCCCCTCGGACACCAGCTCCCGATGCGGGTGTTTAAGGCGTCGCACATCTCCGCCTGCTTCTCGCGCCTCCTCCCCGGATCGGTCCCGCTCGCCATGGGCCTCCTCCAGCACGGGAGGGAGGGGCTTCGAGCGTCCTCAAAATCTTGGCTCATCCGAGCCATCTCGGTCGCCACTTTGTTGGCCTCGGACTGGCCTTGACGAGCTCAGCCTCCAGTGTGCCGCTGGGATTCCCTCTCCTCGGCGAGTAGTAAGCCGCGCTCTAGGCTTGGATCAGCTTCACCCGCGTGCGCCCCGAGGGCAGTCCAGTTGAGGCTGATTCGGCGAAGGAGCTCGGACTTCTCCCGGGCGAATCGCCGGAGATTCTCGTAACAAGGACACCACGGATTACGACGCATACACAAAGAAAATCGACGGAGAATAACGGCCAAGACACTCGCCGCGTCGGCCTCGGGCGAGACGCCCCGGTTATGGCGTCACCAATCTTCGCAAGGCCATCGGCGGCCCACTGGCGAGATCTGCTCATGAGTCCTCCACGCCGGGACCTCGGGACGGTCATCGATCACCACGGCGGCCGGACCTCGGGTATATCACCCAAGGTCAAGGGGACCACCCGGTGGGTCGCTTCGGGAAGGAACATCGCCTCCACCGGCAACTCGCAGCTCTCGGGGAACCCGGACCAATAGAAGTCCGGGGGTCCCTCATAGGCGACCCACGAGCCTTGCCCTCACCATTCTTGAAGACGGCGCTTTGCCAAGAGCCACGTCAAGCCGGGCGCATGAAGTAGCGGGAAGTCGGGGTTGTACGCCTCATGAGCCCCCGGTCGGCGGGAGCTGCGCCAGCGGGCCTTCGCGTCTCCGCCGCCTCGAAGAGCTCCTCCCGAGAAAAACTCCCGGACAAAGGAGCTTGGCTCCTCGGGGAGGGGCGGCAGCGTCATGGGTCCCCCTCAAACGGCACCAACGCTCCGGCGCCGGGCTGGCGTCACGCGGCTCGGCCGAGCCCTCTGAGTCGATCACCATCGGCTGGGTGGACGACCCGCCATCACCGCCATGGGCTTGTACCACCTCGGGGGAGATCTCGGCCGTCCGGCTCGGGCCCGACCCCTCCTGAGGCTCGGGGGCTAACACCACGGGGAAGCCCAACGCAGGTGGGACGACGTCTTGGTGAGACGACCCCGGCTCAGGCCCCGGCCGAGACTTGGCGCATACCGCCTTCGGGGCCTTCTTGGGATGCAAGGACCCGAGTGGGGGCCCCCGTTTCCTGAAGTCAAGAACGCGTCGAAAAGAAGCCAAAAAATACCGAAAAGAAGGCGACTGCGAAAAACACGAAGGGACTCACGAGGCCCGAGGGATCGCCCCCAGGTGTGGCCGAGGCGCGGGAAGACTGCGACTGGGCGTCGCACTTGACGCACGGGCCGCCTCCTCCACGATTTCGTGATGCGCCGCGAACCGGTTCGGGACGGCGTCACCGGCTCCTCACCCCGAGCCACGCCTTGCGGCGGGCGCCCACGTTGGAAGGCGATGGCTCTTCCCGCCGAGCCCTGGCCTTGTAGCGCCTAGGTACCCACATCGGGTAAAACCCTCGGACCACCGGTGGTCCCGAGGCCTCGGCGGAGGAACTCTCGGGCGCTGGCCCCAAAGAACCCTCGACGCCTTGGGCTCGGGCTCATAGCGAAGTCCCGAGTAGGTCGGCAACCCCGGGGCTCGATCAATACGAGCCCCCACATCATCGTCCGACGAGTTCACGGCGAACTCGTCCTCTTCCTCATCCACGTCCTCTTCGGTGGTCGAGGTATCAGGCGACTGGCCCCGCCTCTACTGCTCGGCCCACGGTTGGTGCGGGCCACGTTCTTCTTCTTCTTCCTCCTTCTTTAACGCCAAGCAGCTCTCTCCCGCGTTCGAAAGCACGGTTTACCCGCCCGCCTTGCGTCCCGAGATTGGGCACGGCGGAGGAGAGTCGTGGTAGTTCAAACGACCCTGCAAGAAGATGGGGTAAGAACCACCATGGCAGCAACGTGGCAACAACAAGACAATGCAAGAACGCTGAGGCCAAAAGGTACTTATCAAGGAGATGTACCCACGGGAGGGGCGCATAGGGATCTCCGGGATCTGGGATGGGGTGTTGGACCCCAATGCCTCCCTCACCCTCTTGGCCAGGCCATCGGTGGAAAGCAGAAGGGAGGACATCCGAGACTCTTCAAGACCGGCAGCCGAGGAGGTCATCTGATACATGAGCAAAGGGCGAGCCATCAATGGCAACACCCGACGCCGATGAAAGGCAGCGACCACGGCCGCTGCGTTCACACCCCATCTCGGAGCCGTAGGATCGCCGCCCTCGAGCCCTCCAACCGGGAAGATCCGCCGGGGGGACCCCCCCACTTATCCGGACGCCGCTTGAGAACGCGCCCGTGTACGGGAAGCGCATTCCCGTCATTGCGGAGGTAGAACCACTGGTCCCGCCACCCCTTGTTGGAGGAGGTGAGCTTGGAAAGGATGTACCCATCAGCCCGGTTCGGCCTCGGCTGCTTTCGATCACGAACTTGGAGCGCGCAACCACCAACGCCGCAATGCCCCCGCGGGCGCACCCTTCGCCACCGAAGCGGTGGTAAGGTCCGCCTTAAAAAACCACAACCAAAGGTCCCAATGCGGCTCGATCCCCGTGAATCCCTCACAGAGGGTGACGAAGATGGCGGCCCGGGAGACCGAGTTCGGGGCGAATGGTGAAGCTCAATGTCGTAGTAATGAAGGATCGCGGATAAACCGGCTGCTGCCGGCATCCCAACCCACGTCGGTGAAGATCAATCGTGGCTCACCACGTAGCCATCGGGAGGGTTAGGCTCCTCCTCGGTCCAATCCGGAGCTATCCACTCTGGCCGCTCGGCATTGGTACGAGGGCGAAGAAGCCCTTCCTCGACAAGACGCTGAAGCTTTTCCTCCGTCACCGTCGTTCTCGGCCACGGCTCGGCGTCGAGCACCTCCCTCGTGTTGTCGCCGCCACCGTTGCGCCATGGACGAACGGGAGGATGAGGAACGAAGAACGGCCGGGCAACACCGTTCACACGAGCACAAGGCAAGTGGATTTCTCCCTTAAATCTCTCCCTATCTTTCTTTCTATCTCCTAATTGCTGCAAAGAAGGCAAGAAGGCGATGGCAAGAACAAAGGAGCAACTATCCGCGCCCGGCGACCCCCATATTTATAGGGAAGGGAAGGCAAACCGCCGGGCTGGGCAAACGAACCGACGCCGGAATGGATGGCCCACAATGGAACGGGAACCACTCATCCAACGGCTCAGCCGCGCGGTGGAGCCGTCGATCAAGAGCATTAATGCACCTTGACGGCGCACTCGACACGCCCACGACAAGAGCCACGGGCCCCGTCCCCATCGGATTGAACCGTCCGCGCCGCCTCGGGCGCGGCAAGGAGACGCCTCATCTTCCATTCAGGGGTAAAACCGTCCGGCCATCCATATCCAAAGAGCGCCCGACCCTAAGGGGCAAAAAAGTCGGTCCGTTGACGGTTCCGCCTCGGCGGGGCCAAACGAGCCTCGGGCGACGCCGTCAACGTGCACTTTACGTTCCCGAAGGTTGCCAGCCGGCCCCCACGGGGTTTCTCTGGTCGCCTCGGGATAACCCGAACCGGGGGCCGGGATGGAAATGCACAACCGGCTATACCGGGCCCTCGGGGGCTCTGGATTTCTGAACGTGTTTAAGACCCGCGGGTCTTTGCTTATAGAGATGTCCCATCCGTGGGAGGCCTTCGAGGCCCTCGGGGGGTTGACCCGTCAAACCCCGGGATCTGCTAAGCGGTCCGTAGGTTCTCATGGGGTGAATCCTAGATCACCGCGGCCGACCCTTGCTCCGGCAAGGGCACGGGCACCCCGCTTAAACTAACCCGTTACAACGTTCAAACGGAGTGCACCGCGGTCGGCTTTTCGGGCACCGGGTGTATCTCCCCCTCCTCCTCCCTCTCGGGAGGGCGACGAGGAGCGTATAATCAAAGTCGAGGAAGCCCGGGGCGACCTTGCGCACATAAGCGCGGGCCTCGGGCCGCCCACGCAAAAACAAACAGACTCCGCACAAACCAAGCGCAATTTAAGAGCTGTTTCGGCCTTGCCAGCGTGCGAGGTATAAAAGACCTCGAAGGAATCCGCCATTCCATTCGAGGCCTCGGGGGCTACACCCAACGGGTGCGCTCACGCGCACCCATTGTAGACGAACCACCCCGAGAAAAACAAGGCGGCGGAACAAGACAACCCCGGGCGAGTCCACACTCGCTCGGGGGCTCGGGGGCTACTGTCGGGGACCTAAATATTGGGCCCCGGGACATTCTCCAAACAACGAGAATCTGCCGGCCCATCAGGGCCCAAAAAACCTAGCCTCGCCATCATCCCACTTAGAAGGACAGACCAACAGCGACGGACCAACCCAAGCCCACGGCGCATGCATGAAGCCGAACCGGCCCACGGCGGCCCACGTGAGTCGCCACGGCGGGGACGTCGACCGGGGGGCTCGCTACGCTCGAAGGACAAGGTCGGGGCCTTTACAAGACGGAGAACCGAACGCTCCATGTCATCACCGACCCGGGCTCGGACTCGGCCCCAATCTCCCTGTCTCGCCCGAGGGTGGCCTAGCTCACCGGCCTCGGACGAGACATCTCCGCCTCGCTCGGGTGGCCTAGCTCACCACCCTCGGGCGCAAAATCACCGCCTCGCCCGGGGGAGACCCAGCTCTCCATCCTCGGCGAGGTAGCCCAACCAACTCACCTAGGGTCGCCGACCCTCGGGTATGGGCGGTTCCGTCGAAAGGAAGGGAAACAGCTGCATTTAATGCGGTCACACGGCACAAGGCGCCCGGGGCCATCGACACGCCCGATCAAATCGGCTGCCGAGATCACTTCCCAAATCCGACCGATGGGACACAAAGCTGAACCGGTGACATATTACGCCGCCCGGCCACGGGAAACCGGGGACAACACTTGTTCATTTCCCCAAAACACGGCCAAGACGCCCGCGTTGGGCGGACCCTCGGGCTCATGACACGCCGCAACCGGCGTCCCCCGGGCTGCCCCTCGCCATGCGGACTGTGAGGGACGCCTCACAGTCCCCCGGAGCCACCCCAGAGAACGGCACGTCTGCCACCGGATCAAGACGCGTGTCTTCATCAAGCGACATCCAAGCCAACCAACCCTCGGCCGCGCACATGCAACAAGTATAGCCTCGGGAATTAGCCACCTAGGCACCCACATATGTAAACATTACCTCCCTCTTCCTCCTATAAAAGGGGGAGTAATGCCCCATTAGCGGGGGATCCGGACCCGAATCGGGCCAGAGAAAACTGACCACCACTACCACGATCGTGGGGCTTGAGACCAGCGTCTCTCCCTCACCTCGCTTGTAACCCCTACTACAAGCTCACCTTTGAGCGTGAGGTAACACGAGCAGGACACCACCCGCTGGACGTAGGGCCCCGTTGGCCTGAACCAGGATAAACCCGCCGTGCCCGTGTCCATCTTGCGCTACGCCATTGGGGGAGGAGGCACGCAGCCTAGAAATTCTTTATTGCCGGCACCCGAGGCACCCCCGGTTCTCGGAATGCCGACAATGTGAGACTCTTTACTTGTATGGTTATTCTATAATTGTCCCTGGTCGGAGTTCATGTGAGGACACACATGAATATTAGATCAGCACACATACTAGTTTATGACTATGTTTCACAAGTCATTGACATGGAGATGTCAAACTAATAGTGTGGGCACATGTATGACATGTGGCTGGATTGACCCGACATGAGATGTTACTATTATTGTCTCTTTACACATCATGTACGTTATGTCCTTAGACCTGAGATTGTCGTATGTACTCAAGATGTGAAACGACCTACTTAGGGACTATCAAACGTTACTCCATAATTGGGTAGCTATAAATGTGGTCTTCGGGTTTGTCAGGAAGCATGCTGTGAGGCATAGTCAATCAAGATGGAATTGCCCCTCTTCATGAGAGAGAGGTATCACTGGACCACTCGAATGATTGGATCAAGAAATGCATGGCCGTGCTTGGGTTAAGTGTTAACCCATGAGGTGGACCAAATATCGTGTGGCAAGGGAATAACATGTATGTGAATTTGTGGTGGTTCGTCTGATATGATCATTGCATACACATCACATGGGAGTTGACACGGCTTGCTAGAGGCTGCTATCAGCTATTGGTCGAGTAGGAGTACTTGGACCATGTCTATGTGTGTGTGAGCCCATAGGGTCGCACGCTTAAGGGGAAGAAGGCCTAATTCAGATTTGATCTAATTAGACGAGGGTTAGGGTTACTAATGGGCCTCCAGCTCGAGAGCCTGTTAGGGACGCCTATATATATGAGAGGTGGGCGCGGGGCTAGGTCAAGCCATGCCACTTTGGCAGCCGCCGCCGCCTACACCCTCGCCTCTTGCTCCTCGCGGACCTAGCGATGCGGAGGCGCATCGCCTCCTCCCCTCGTGCGTGTGGGATACCTCGGAGGTGCTGCATCCGAGCACAAGGACGAACCGCACGTGGAGGATGGACGTGAGCAACTGCACGGCACTGCTGCTACGCGCACATCTTCGTTGAGGGTCGACACATCCGCTACACCTGCGCGTCTAGTGGTAATCCCGTGATCTATAACTAGTAGTAGATCCTTGGTTTATGGGTAGAAAATTTTTGTTTTCTGGCTAGCGTAGCGATCCCATATTCCTTCATTACGTGGCTAGGTGGTGGCGGAATGGCGCGGCAGCGGCTACTGGCGGGCAGCGGCAAATATGCGGTGGCGTGAGCGGCAGCCAAGGCAGCGGCGGCGGTGAGGCAAAAGTAGAGTGTAAAACCCTAAATTATTCCTTTATGATTATTCCCAAAGATTTGTCTCCATATTTATATGAGAGGTTTACAAGTGCTAACGGCCGAGCCCATTAGTCTTCCTTGCTCACTCTAATTTAATTAATAATATTAAAGAAAAGCTAATCTTAATAATTAAATATTCACCACTCTACCTATTCTTGGGAGCACGTGATGCGAACCCACTAGGGTTTTTGCCTGATCTTTCGATGAGAGGGTGTCGATAACTCGATTGGTGGATGCAGACGACGTTCACGGCCCGACTACAGCCCTCCAAGACCGCGCCTTAGCAACCGATACACCACCTCCAAGGGCTATCACGATCTTGTGGAGCGCAACACCCGGCCACCAGGGCACTTGTCCTGCAAGCAATCGAAGAACTAGCAAGAACAAGTATGTAACAAGTACTAAATTACTAGATGTAAATGAAGGTTCAAACTCAATCTCCAATGAAGTGGAGTTCCGAAGACAAGAAGACGGGCGGCTAATCCAGCACGCACGCTTACAAGCAAGTAGCGAAGGCTAAACTTGATCTAAACAAAACCCCATCTATTCTTGGTGGCGGCCAAGGGGTATATGATGTGGGGAGGACGGCCACAAGGTGTTGGGGTCGTGCTCCAACCCTAGGACGCGTCCCTAATGGACCCAAACTTGATACACGGCCCGTTGGGCCAATATAAGGTGACGCAGCACCCTAACAGAGAACCTCTCGGCAATGTTTCGGTCATTGAGGCCGCTTCTTGTACGATATGGACTTGATACTGGATCCATATGAAAGTAGACTTGATAAGCTTTCCAATGAGTCTTGAATCGTCCAAATCCAGCTCCGTATGGGACTGTGGCGACTGTCACAAGTTGGAGGTGTGCTGCAGTCCGAATCCAGCCTGCGCGAGTCCTTTTCCTTTTCGGTGTTGTCCTTGGTTCTTAAGCAAAACCAGAGTGCACGGGTCTCCAAGATCTAAACAAGAGAAATAGGAACTCAAGAGGGTACTCACTTGTTGATTAAGTTGAAGTTGACGGGCACGGGCACGAGCACGAGCACGAGCACGAGTAAGAGGACCAGCAATAGGTACATGTGTCGGCATGGAGGCATCGCTGGTGTTGATGTCCTCATCACTCTCCCCTTCTTGCATTTGAGTCATCCTCGACTCAAACTCTTCTTCAACTCCCAGATATGGACTCAAATCTGCAATGTTAAATGTGGGACTAACCCCAAAATCTGCAGGCAATTCAAGCTTATATTCATTGTCATTAACTTTCTCTAGCACTTTAAATCGTCCATTAGCCCGTGGCAGCAATTTAGATTTACGCAGATCAGGAAACCTTTCCTTTTCTTAAATGCAACCAAACTAAATCTCCAGGTTCAAATTTTAATTCCTTTCTACCTTTATCACCAGCAAGCTTATATTTAGCATTCATACGCGCGCTCAATGTTTTCTTTAGTTGTTTCATGCAGTTTTAACATCAATTCAGCACGCTTAGTAGCATCAAAATTTAGTCTTTCTGAGGATGGCAAAGGCATTAAATCGATTGGAGCACGAGGCAACAAACCATAAACAATCTGAAATGGGCACATTTTTGTAGTAGAATGCAATGAACGATTATAAGCAAATTCAATATGAGGCAAGCATTCTTCCCACATCTTAATGTTCTTCTTTAAAATAGCCCTTAACATAGTAGACAAAGTTCTATTCACAACCTCGGTTTGACCATCGGTTTGGGGATGGCATGTAGTCGAAAACAAAAGTTTAGTTCCCAATTTTGCCCACAAAGTCTTCCAAAAATAACTAAGAAATTTAGCATCACGATCGAAAACAATTGTCTTTGGGCACTCCATGCAAACAAACAATTTCCCAAAAGAACAAATCAACAATATGAGAAGCATCATCGGTTTTATGGCATGGTATGAAATGTGCCATCTTAGGAAATCTATCAACAACCACAAAAACACTATCACGTCCCTTCCCAGTCCTTGGCAATCCCAACACAAAATCCATAGAAATATCTTCCCAAGGAGCATTAGGAATGGTGGAGGTAAATACAAACCGTGGGGATTTAACCGTGACTTTGCCTTTTTGACATGTCGCAACGAGCAACAAATCTCTCTACATCTCTTTTCATCTTTGGCCAAAAGAAATGACCAGCAAAGTATATCTTCTGTCTTTTTTGGCTCCAAAGTGTCCCATCAAGCCACCTCCATGCGCTTCCCGCAACAATAACAAACGAACGGAGCTAGCCGGAATGCATAGCTTGTTAGTTCTAAACACAAACCCATCACTAACAATGAATTTGTTCCATCCTTTCCCATCTTTACACTGCAACAACACTTCTTTAAAATCGGCATCATTAACATATTGGTCTTTAATTGCTTCTAGTCGAAAAGATCTTGTAATCAAGTTGATTCAAAGAATGTATATCTCCTAGACAAGGCATCAAGAATGATGTTCTCCTTCCCTTTCTTATGCTTAATAACATAAGGAAAGGTTTCAATAAATTCAACCCACTTAGCATGTCTTCGATTCAGTTTTGCTTGACTACGAATATGTTTCAAAGATTCATGATCGGAGTGAATAACAAACTCTTTAGGCCATAAATAATGTTGCCATGTTTCTAATGTTCGAACAAGAGCATACAATTCTTTATCATAAGTGGAATAGTTCAGAACAGGCCCACTCAATTTCTCACTAAAATATGCCACAGGTTTGCCTTCTTGTAACAAGACACCACCCAATCCAATCCCACTAGCATCACATTCTAGTTCAAAAGTCTTATTAAAATTAGGAAGTTGGAGGAGAGGTGCATGTGTCAACTTATCTTTTAGCATGTTGAAGGAGGTCTCTTGTATCGTGCCCCAATCAAAGGGCACTCCCTTCTTTGTAAGCTCATTCAACGGTGCAGCAATGGTGTTGAAATCCTTCACAAAACGACGATAGAATCCAGCAAGTCCTAGGAAACTCCGCACCTGTGTGATAGTCTTTGGTACAGGCCATCCCTGAATAGCTTCTACCTTGGCTTGATCAACCTCAATTCCCGTGGAGTCACAACATAGCCAAGAAAAAGATACTCGATCGATGCAAAAGGTGCACTTCTCAAGGTTACCAAATAAACGTGCATCTCGTAAGGCATCAAAAAACAGCACGTAAGTGATCAAGATGTTCATCCATAGATTTGTTGTAGATCAATATATCATCAAAGTAAACTACAACAAATTTCCCAATGAAAGCACGCAAAACCTCATTCATTAGTCTCATGAAAGTACTAGGTGCATTAGTTAACCCAAAAGGCATTACTAACCACTCATATAAACTGAACTTAGTTTTGAATGTTGTTTTCCATTCATCTCCCAATTTCATACGAATTTGGTGGTACCCACTATGCAAATCAACCTTGGAAAACACAACAACGCCACTCAATTCATCAAGCATATCATCTAAACGTGGGATAGGGTGTCGATATCGAATGGTAATATTATTAATAGCCCTACAATCAACACACATACGCCATGTTCCATCTTTCTTAGGCACCAAAATAACTTCGAGCAAAGGCGGGGACTAAGAGACTCACGCACATGACCTTTGTCGAGTAGTTCTTGAACTTGCCGCTGAATTTCTTTTGTTTCCTCTGGATTTGTCCCATGCGGCGCACGGTTTGGCAAAGATGCACCAGGAATAAGATCAATTTGGTGCTCAATCCCATGAATAGGTGGCAGCCCCGCCGGTATCTCACATGGAAATACATCGAGAATACTCCCCAGAAATGTTAGCAACAACAAGGGAGGCAAAGAATGTTGCATATCTTCAATTGAAATCAAAGTATCTTTGCATACCAAAGCAAATGCAACTGAGGTGGAAGCAATTAATTCGTTGATATCGAGATTTAGTAGCAAGCATGCAATGTCCTTTTAGCCTTATCTCATCCTCGCCTATGGTCAATAGATTTGGTAATTTCATTGTTCTTAGTTTTAGCTTTGGTAGCTTTGGCAACATCATCACGCAAAAAATAGCTTCGGGAGACATAGGCATCAAAACAATTTTCTTATCATGGTGTAAGAGAGAATACTTGATTTGATCTACCATGATGTATGCAATCCTTATCAAATCGCCATGGTCTACCTAGCAAAATATTACAAGCTTCCATAGGAACAACATCACATTCAACAACATCATGGTATGAACCAATAGCAATAATATTAACTCGTACTAATCTGGTTACCCCGACCTTACCACTATTGTTGAGCCACCGAATGTGATATGGATGTGGGTGCGGTTTGGTTGTAAGTGCAAGCTTCTCCACCATGTTAGTGCTAGCCAAGTTGTTGCAGCTCCCTCCATCAATAATCAATCGACACGAGCGTTCTTTAATAACACACTTTGTTTGGAACAATGTATGTCGCTGATTCTCGCCCACCTTCTCCATTTGAGCACTAAGCACACGCCGCACAATAAGACTCTCATATTGCTCTCGCATCCTCTGCACCAATCTGCTCTTACGGTGGTGCGTCACTACCGCATCATCGGCAGCAAGCAAAGCACGTGTATCATCATCAAAATCACTAGCGGATGAATACCCACCGTGTTCTTTGACCACCAAAACACGCTTGGTAGGACAATCACGCAAAGATATGTCCATAGCCCTTGCATCGATGACACCAACATCCCTTGTTCTACCTGTGGAGGCAATCGAAGAGGCACTACCAGCTGGTTTTTACGGACTGATTTGGTTGCTGAATTTGTGGGTTTCTCACTAGAGGAAGGTCGTGGTGCTGGCTGATCGGCTTGATATAGCAGCTGGGAGAAGTGCATGACCCGTCATGGAAGTGGATGTACGCTGCTGCCATGTAGATCTTCCTGCAGAAATGTTAGACTTGGCACTAGCATGTACTTCCCTTTCAGCTTTACAAGCAAGATGAAACAAACAGTTTATATTAGTATACTCTTTATAAGCAAGAATGTCCTGAATTTCACGATTTATCCCGCCCAAAAATCTAGCCATAGCAGGTTCCTCTCCCTCCTCTAAGTTACAATGCAACATGCCCATTTGCAATTCCTGATAATATTCTTCTACACATTTAGCACCTTGTCTTAATTGTTGCAACTTGTTTAACAGATCACGTGCATAGTAAGAAGGAACAAATCTAGCCCTCATGACTCGTTTCAAAGCCTCCCAAGTTCGAGGTATGTTTTTAGGATATTTGTTGCCATGTTCTATCCACCAAACGGAAGCAAAATCGGTAAACTCACTAGTAGCAGCCCTAACACGTGTATCCTCAGGAAATTCATGACATGCAAACTTTTGATGAACAGCAATCTCCCAAGTAATGTAGGCATCGGGGTCATATTTTCCATCAAAAGGGGGTATTTTAAATTTAATCTTCTTTGAAAGCATCATTATTATTATGTACCTCACGTCGGCGGTGGCCACCCATACCTCTACGGTTTCGATGTAGTCGACGTCGATCATGAGTGTCCCGATCCTCACGTTCAATATCAGCGGTATAGTCATGTCGGCGGCGGCCACCCATACCTCTACGGTTTCGATGTAGTCGACGTCGATCATGAGTGTCCCGATCCTCACGTTCAATATCAGTATAGTCATCCTCAAAATTATCTTCCCATAGTTCGTCCTCAACGCCTTCCCCTTTGCCTTCCTTATGTTGTTCTTTTTCTTTTGTGTGGAGCTCATCAAAACGCTGTAGAAGAGCATCAAGGCTTTTGTCGACACGTGCAACAGACACCTCCAAACTTGTGAGCATGGTGTTGGTGGCAATTTGTGTGGCCTCCAACTGCCCAAGCTTTTCATTCGTCACTTGCAAGTCATTATCAAGTCCCTCCGTGTGCAATTTCACTTGCTTTTCAAAATGTTGTATAATGCCCTTGGTGCGAGGTGATTGTGGAATTTTGGTTTTATCCGCATCACTCCCCGATCCTGACATGGTTTAAAACACAGTGGAAACAAGAAAATGGGTGAAGAAATAAAAGCCCTACAACTATTAGGACGTGGCTACTGCAAGTTACTCGCTCTCAACCTATTATACAAGCCCTTACCAATTCTTACCTTGCTCAACAGAGGGGTCGACCACCAACAAGTCTGCAAAGAATGGAACGAAGTGTATCGGTGCCGCGACAACAAGACTTGTCAAGTCAGTAGGATATGTGGAGCTATAGGTGGGCTGAAACAAGGAACAAACTAGCACCACGTTAGTTATAAAAGCAAGTGAATAATCGTTCAACAAATGCTTGTGGTGGTCCTAGCTAGACCGTGCTAGAGACGCGAGCACGGACACAAATGAGGTCACAACACACCACCTACCGCTGAATCGGAAACAAACCAACACAAAGAACAACTCTTTTCTTTTCTTTTCTTTTCCTTTTTTTGGTGCGGCTCTTTTTTTTACTTCTCTTTTTTTTCAAATTTTTTTTGCACCTGCTTGCCTTTTTTTTACGTATACCACAAATTTACACAAAAAATTACAATGGCAAAAGGACACAACTGCGGTTCGCGATATCTCATGGATGATTCTGGTGCACTCAAAAGAGATATGGAGGCAATTGAGGATTCATTGGAAAGCTCACGACGTAAGCTTTCTAACCTATATTTGCACTAGCCAATCCAAGACCGGACGCGGCAGAAAAGACCAAAGTGCTTGTCTTGCCAAAAACTGGAAACAGAAACAATTCCGAGATGAATTTGATTTGCCTTCCTTTTCCTTTTACTTTTTTTTGATGGACAATTGATGTGGACGGGGATGGTTTTGATGTGGTGATGGCTATGGAAGTGGCGGTGGTGATAACAATGGTGGATCAAGTGCAATATGTGACTGAAAAACGTGACAAGAACTCGAAACTCTAAAGGACTAAAACTAAGACCAAAGAACTCGACACAACCGATGCAACCGACGATTCAACAAGTCCAAACTAAAGTAGTACTAGTAAAGGCTCAAAGAGTTTATGGGATTCCAAGTAAACCCGATCTACAAATTTTTTTTTGGATTTTTTCTCGACTATAGGAATTAATAAAAACAACAATGAATTGGAATGTCTCTCACCGATAAACCTTGCTCGATTACCAACCGATGCGAACCCACTAGGGTTTTTGCCTGATCTTTCGATGAGAGGGTGTGGATAACTCGATTGGTGGATGGAGACGACGTTCACGGCCCGACTACAGCCCTCCAAGACCGCGCCTTAGCAACCAATGCACCACCTCCAAGGGCTGTCACGATCTTGTGGAGCGCAACACCTGGCCACTAGGGCACTTGTCCTGCAAGCAATCAAAGAACTAGCAAGAACAAGTATGTAACAAGTACTAAATTACTAGAATAAATGAAGGTTCAAACTCAATCTCCAATGAAGTGGGGTTCGAAGACAAGAAGACGGGCGGCTAATCCAAAGACGTGCACCTACAAGCAAGTAACGAAGGCTAAACTTGATCTAAACAAAACCCCATCTGTTCTTGGCGGCGCCAAGGGGTATATGATGTGGGGAGGACGGCCACAAGGTGTTGGGGTCGTGCTCCAACCCTAGGACGCGTCCCTAATGGACCCAAACTTGATACGGCCCCGTTGGGCCAATATAAGGTGACGCAGCACCCTAACGAAAAACCTCTCGGCAATGTTTTGGTCATTGAGGCCGCTTCTGGTATGATATGGACTTGATACTGGATCCATATGAAAGTAGACTTGATAAGCTTTCCAAAGAGTCTTGAATCGTCAAAATCCAGCTCCGTATGGGACTGTGGCGACTGTCACAATTTGGAGGTGTTCTACAGTCCGAATCCAGCCTGCGCGAGTCCTTTTCCTTTTCGGTTGTTGTCCTTGGTTCCTAAGCAAAACCAGAGTGCACGGGTCTCCAAGATCTAAACAAGAGAAATAGGAACTCAAGAGGGTACTCACTTGTTGATTAAGTTGAAGTTGACGCACGCACGGTAAGTAAGAGGACCAAAGAATAGGTACATGTGTCGGCATGGAGGCATCGTTGGTGTTGATGTCCTCATCGACGCTTTTTCGAGTGTGTGACATCTCTCCCCGCCTAAAGATTCAGCTCGTCCTCGAGCTAGAATTCTGGATAGATCTGATGGAATAATTCTGCATCCTCCTAGGAAACTTCGATGTTGTCCGGTCCTTCCATTTAATGAACACCTACAGTGGCCTTCTCAAACTCGGCATTTCAAAAATAGTTCTAGTTCGGGAACCGTGTACCTTTGTGTATGCGTGGTAGTTCGGTGGGTTCTCGATGGTATATCTCCACGGTGTGGTTTCAATGTACTTGACATGGAATGCATTGTGTATACGAAAGTGCCAACCGAAGGTCTAGCTGGTATGTGACTGGGGTAATAATTTTGCTGATTTTGAAGGGTCTAAAGTATTTAGGAGACAACTTTCCTTTGTATGTTGATGAAATTGTAGCAGCTGATTTGGACAACTTTAGCCAGACATACTCACCCACATTGTACTTGATGCTCCTTGTATTTAAGCGTCGAAGTGTTTATGATAATAGTCCTAAGCCAATTGAGATGAACCTTTGTTTCCTCGAGAAAGATGTCACGCCGAGATAGCATAGCATCTATAGATGGAAGAGTAGTCTCACCCAAAGTTGTAGCTTTGTATGGAAGGAGGATCGCGCCCACAAACCCAGTTTGAATGGTGTTGTTTTGGTTGATGCAAGATATGAGGTTGGTTGTAACAAAATTCTGCCCAAGGTAACAATCATACCCAATCTTTTTGGTCTCATTTGCACATCCAAGCAACGTAAGTACATTGTGATGATGTTGTTTACCACTTCTGCCGGACCATCTGCCTGAGGGTGTGTTGACACCTGTTATAGCATAATATTATTAGTCAATTAAATATGAAATAAGAGCTTAAGATGAATATCAACATAAGTCTAGGGGTCTAACTAACATATTTCCATGAGTTTTGGTACTTCATGACTTTGCGGGGACTAACAGAGAAAAGAGAAGAACGGTGAGAAACCAAGAGTTTACATCCCATACGATAACAAGACTTAACCGTGAAGTAACTCAACCCAAAATGTGGACTAAAACACTCTAGAAGATACCAAAATACACAAGGAGAAGGGAGATCACGAGATGATCACATCCCCCAGGGGCCGCCAGAGGATTTCGCGCCCGGTGAGTGGGGTCGCCCACGACTGAGATTTTTATGTCGGTTTACCACCGACCTTGAGGTTGTATCTACCCCGTTGTTGAAGGTCGGTTTGATCCAAGGGTCCCCGTTCATCGCCAAGTGCTATATAAGAAGACCCCACGACCCCGGGTTAAACCCTAATTCATTATCAATTCATTCTGAGTTCATCTCAACTCACAAAAAGTCCAACCAAGTCTAGACCTAAGCCCTAGTTCATCATATTAGAAGTAGTTAGCTATCTAGCTAGTTCTAGAGGAAGTCAAGTTCATCTTGGATTCCTGATAGTCAAGAAGTAGCGGGAGCAAAGATTCTCGTGGCTTCTCTCTTGTATTCGATCTGTAAGTATTATTATTGGAATACAATTGATATGACTTTGATCTTTATAATGATTATATTCTTATTGATATGTATCCATGCATGCTATAGTTATATATTTAGTTTAGTGAGTTTGTCTTATATCTTATGCATGGAATCGTATAGCATCCACGTAGATGATCACTATGTGGGTGATAAGCAATGTGTAAACGTGGTGTTTATACAACGTTTATCTGCGATTGCACCCTACATTCCGGGTCGTGTGGTAGATCGCGGGAGTGACAGTCCTGTTGAGTCCTTTGGAGTCCAACCCTCCGAATGTTAGGCCAAGTTGAGCCATAATTATGGTGATGATCAAGTTTCATCCTTGATTGTCATTGGTAATGCTTACCATGTGTAGATGTATTGCAACCTTGCCATGATAGCTAGATGTATTGCACTAATTATAGTATTCATTGACATATGATTAGGAGTATCTTAGGAATATTCTTTCTATAACATGTTAATAGCTCATATGATACTAGTGGTATATGATGATCTTAGACTTGGGTAGTTATCATTTATTCAATTATCTTTATCTTGTGACTTATCCTGTTGAGTAATGTTAGATGCATATGGCTACTCTGCATTATACAACTGCAAGTGGATCTCAAGTAAATCACAATCTAAATCATTAGATACCCCTCTCTCTACTTTCCATAGACTCCCCCTTCCCTATGGTAAAATATAAATACGATACCGGATTACTCCCCTAGTGAAGTGCTACGATGGTATTTCTATCTGTGCGCTTGTAGATATCATGTTCATTCTTTATCAAGGCCTATCAAGAATACCATACCCGCATTTCTTAGAGCATTATTGCTAGGGTGACAGACTAGTGTGTGGGTAATGCCTAGAAATGAGTGGTATACCTTGAGTACATAGCCTTATTGGTATACCTTGGGTAATGCCTAGAAGTTACAAGTGGTTCACACAAGTAGGGGGAGCAAGCTCATAGACAAATTATTGCATTTGTTTGTGCACTAACACATGACTTGCTCATTGCACATGTTTTTAAATTCAATATATACATGCTTGTGTGGTGTATGCTAGTTTAGTGATTCACAAGTTGGTTTACAAGTGGTTGAATAACTAGCATGCATAGGAGCTAGCTAGACTTTCAAAATTCCGCTCTTAATTCAAGTACCTTGCTTATAATGTGATCTCACGTGGTACTTTAAGTTTTGATGAAAATCTAGTTACCCTTGATGCTTGTATGGTGAAAATGGCGCAACTCCGATTGGTATCACGCTTCAAAGGTCCATTTCTTTCACCTAAGCATCATTTTGGTAACACAGCTCACCCTCAATTTCAATATTTATACATGTATGCAATGCTTCGTTCTAAACTCGTGGCATACATGTAGGGGGAGCTCATGCTACCAAAACCGAACTATGATGTTTGTCCAATCCTATGATTGTAAGCAAAATGCTTGGACAACCATGATATGTTCAAAAACATTAATCATAAAACCTTTATGCGGGTTGTCACAAATTACCAAAAAGGGGAGATTGAAGATCTCTAGTTTGGTTTTGGCTAATTAGTGACACCTAAGGACTAATCTCTCGATGCTAAGTGTTTGATTAGATTGGAGATTGGTCGTGCCAGAGTTGGAGCATGGTGATCATAGAGGATGGATCGAGGTGATCCAAAAGGTGATCAAGCATCCAACTTGGTGAAATTTCGGAGATCAATTGAGCCCCAAGGCAAAGGTATAACCATAGGGCCTTTTGATTTTACACTCAAGACACCATAGAGGGTGTGAGTGATTATAGGATCGATAAGCCATACTATTAAGAGGGGAAACTTATCGTACACATCGGTCCTCCAAAGCCTTTAGGTTCAAAATTCATATGCATGCATTCTAACCTAAAGAGCTAACTCCGCACTTGTCGAAAATGGTTTCAAAATGCTAACACTTCTTCGGAGTGTTCTTCGACGTGTCGGCAACAAGAAACAAGTGACGGTAGTCGGTTTGGAGCAAAGGCGAAGAAATGGCAACACAACGACGGAATTTTGCGGCTCGATGGCGGCCGGACTCACCGACCGAAGCACGAAGAAGTGACCGGACGCGACCGGTGTGTGCGTCCGGCGGAGCATGTTTTCGAGTCTCGGCCGAGGACCGACCGGACGCACCGAACGGACGCTTGACCGGACGCTGCTCAAATGAGGGGGTCAACGGCTGGTTTGGGGTTTTGTCGGGTCGACCGGACCCATCGACCGGACTCACCGGGCGAGTCCGTCGGCGCCGTCCTCCACCACCTCGCCGGTAAGCGTGGTTTTCACCCAAACGGCCATATTTCGTGGTGTGGCCTATTTATACCCCCTTGGCTGCCTCTTGCTCTCTCGCTTCGACATTTGAATCATTCCTAACACACTAGAGCTGAGCAACAACTCTCCCTCTCTCTCATTCTTGCTTGTGAGCTTCATTCTTGAGAGAAGAGGTGATCCAAGTGCATTTGCATCGAGTTCTTGCATCTAGAGGCACTTGGGGATCGTTGTGAGCCGGTCGGTTTCCCGTTTCTCTTGGAGACACCGCTCCTAGCCGGCTTGGTGATTTGGTGGAGTTGTTGGCAAGAAAAGGAGATTGTTCTTGGCCACCTCCGGTTGATTTGTGAGAGGATTACACACTCCTCGTCGGGAAGACAAAGTGCAAGGAATACATTGCTCATGTCTTGGGTACCTCACTTGTGAGTGGTGTGTTGAGGCTAGCAAGTGCACCGCCTAGCTCAAACATCATCCTTGTGTTGGTCGGCACAACCGGAGACTAGCTTGTCGGTGTACAAGTGAACTCCGGGTGAACAAATCGTCTTGTTCATTGTCTCGGTGATTGGATCATCATCTTTGTGTGATTGATTGTTCATCTCCTTCACGGTGATTGGTTTATTGCCTCTACACGTCGGTATAACAAGCTTCTCACTCTTGCATTACTTTTCTAGATTACTTTGAGTAGAGAGCTAGCACTTGCTTGTGTAGGTTGTTCTTGCTAGCATAAGGATCATATTAGGATTGATCACTGGATAGAGTAGTGACATAGCTCTTGATTGATATAGAGATCATAGCATATATTTAGTCTTGTCACTAGAAGGCTTGTAAGACCACTAGAGCTAGTGCAAACCTCTTAATTGCCATTTGTTATACTAACCGGTTTGTTGTTTAGTGAGTTTGTAGAAAAATTTTATAGGCTATTCACCCCCTCTAGCCATGAGTGTTTCTTGAGTGTTTCTTGGGCTGAACCCCTGGGTGGCCCGCGAAGGGGGGTAGCCGGGCAGGCCGAGACTTTACGTCCCCTAACATCTTGAAAGTGATTAGGGCTATTGCAAAGTAGACCTTGTTTATGATATGGTATTAAGCTAGTCGGGTTTGTAGTCGATTCGAATCGCCATCTCTCCCGGACGAGAACCCGGATGTTTCAAGAGCAATGTAGTCTTAATATTACAATGAATGTTATATTATCATGTTGCTTTCTTTGTTAAAATTATGATCAAGTTACTTATGTTGTTATTTATACTATCGAGCATGTGATTAATCTTGACTATCACCGGGATTTATGGTTATATCTAATGATTAACCTTTTAACATGGAAAAATTTAAATAGTATGTGTAGGCTCACTAATCAACCTTATTTATGAAATTAAAGGTGAGTCAGCCAACTCGGATAAAGCCTAGCATAATCCTTGAAGTCTTTTTTTTTTTTTTTTGTCTTTTTTTTATTTGTCTTGTAAGTCTAGTATGAAGTATTTGTGTACTCGGGGTTTTATTCCCATTGTTGCGGTGAGCATTTGTACCATGGGTACTTTGTAAGACTTGTTTGTATCCCGCCGATGAGGAGTAAAGGCGAGGCAAGGCATTCCATACCCCCCTCGTCTCATGTTGTTGCGGGGGTGGACTTTATGTTGGCACTTTCGTACTTTTATTTCCGCCTAAACAACTATTTGGTTTTCAAAACTACGCTTCCATACTCAACTTTGATTTGTAATAAATAGGTACATCACACTCGATTATATATATATTCAAATTTGGTTTGAAATACCTATGGATTTGAAAACTAATGAGCTCAACGATATTAGTTCTATATTTGATGAGTTTGAAATCACCGGAGATTTAATAATACGGGTTTATATGGACTCAAGTGTAGACTACGATTTGCTTGCACTGCGAATTATACTATGATTTCTTATAAATTGGTTGGCCTGGCCACACCCGCAATAGTGGGAGGTGCGCACCAAAAGTGATTGTCACCGCCCGCCAAGCTGAGCCTTTGACGGACTCGCCGTGATGGTGGGAGGCGGGTGTGACAGAGCCGACCAATTTATAAGAAATCAAGTATAATTCACAATTACCGAAGCAATCGCAGTCTACACTTGAGTCCATATAAACCCGGTATTCCGGAAATCTCCGAAAGTGATTTCAAACTCATCAACAATACAACCAAGATCGTTGAGCTCGAGTTCCAACTACGTATCTTAAAACCAAATTGAATATATTATAATCGAGTGCGATGTACACATTTATTTCAAAGTAAGGTTCAGAGTGCGGAAGCAATAGCTTTCGAAACAAGATGGTTGTACAAATGAATTCAAAATAAAATAGATAGTGCCAACATAGTGTCACCCCCTCGTAATAGCAAGAGACAAAGAAATATGGGAACCGCCATGCCCTAGGCATTATTCTTCAACCACAAAGACATCACAACCGGATCAAATCATGCTAGACGGAGTCACCGCAACATCGGAATTAACCTATGAGTACTCAATTGTACTCCGCAAGACTTACCCGTCTTAAACCGTAAAATAAGGAAAAGACTCCAAGGATTATGCTTGGCTTTATCTAGAGTCGGTGACTCCCATTTATTTTCAGAAATAAAGTTGATTAATGCGCCTACACATACTACTCGTGTTCTTCCAAGTTAAAAGGTTATTATTACTTACATAACCATAAGTCCCAGTATAGTCAAGATTAAAGACATATGCTCGATATTTAAATAACAAAAGATAAGTAACTTGATCAACATTTTAACATCACAAGATGAATATGAATAACCATTATTGTGATATTAGACTACGATGCAGCGGAGACATATGGGTTCTCACTATCCAGAGAGATGGCGATTCGAATCGATTGCAAACCACCGGGCGAATACCCACATACACTAGGTCTACTTGTAATCGGGCGTACCTAATCACTTCCAAGATGTTAGGGGGGAGGTGTCTGGACCCGCCGGAACCCCCCCTCTCGAGCCACCAAGTGAGCTGACCAAGACGCCGGCCGGTGCCTTCGCTAGCCCCGATCAAACCCAACCGACCACGCCTAGGAGGGACGCGTTAAGCCGCAAGTACCGCCCCTAACATTCCCACACAAGCTTCGTGGGCTCACGACCCAAATGAGCCTACTATATGAACATGTACGCTCAACTTCACCGAAGCTTCCGACAAAGAGATTAGTCCTTAATCGATCGATGGAAGACCACAATATCCATCCAATTTAAACATGTTTTATTAACCAAGTTCTCAAGCCAGCGGCTTGTTAACCACCAACGTGATTAACCCAACAACAATCCTCACAAGTGACCGGAAATCACTATCTACTGCAGCCATCATAACGAAAGCATTTATTTAACCTAGACTCCTACATAGGATAGGGCAACAACTTCAGCAAGGATATCTCAGGCAAAAGAACGGTTTCACTGTGATCCTACACTTAATGCAGCATTCATAAAAGGACTCCAAAGACATTAATTTGAAAAGCATAGGGAACTTCAAAGATGCACCGGGGCTTGCCTTCTAAAAAAGTAGTAGGAAGAAGTTAGAGTCTTCTCGAAGCTGGAGTCACGGTCCTCCTTGTCCTGTGAGGTCTTTTGGCTACACTCGAGATGATGAAGGTTGGCCTCGCTGCTCCTTGATCTCCTCCCGAACTAACTCCTCCGATCCTCGATATGATGCATGCATATGCAAGATTGATTAATACCCATACATAGAAACATGCTTGTATATAAATAAGGTAGAATCATGGATGAATGCACTATGATGAATGATACTAGTAAGAGCATATCTCTTCTGTAGACACACAATAAAAACTACACAAGAAACCCTAATAATCTACATCAAGCAAACACCCTAATTCACTAAACACTAAAATGGCAGCTAGACATGCTGTTACAACAAAAAACAGTCACATAGGGAGTTCTATAACTCCAAATGCAGCAAACGAATACTCGTTGGAAAGCTAACAAAATTATCTACAAAACATTCAATACACTCATGATCAGATTCTAACATCTACAGCCTCGAAAACCGGAAAACAGAGACTCTGTTCTAACCTAGCAAGCTACTTGCAACACTAATAACTTGCAAACTAATTAAGCAAAAACTTACCAAAACCTACCAGCAAGCAAACAAGGTTATAAACTACCAAATAAACCTACTGGTCAGGCCAAAGGATAAACTAAAACACATGAAATGACATTCCCTAACTAAACACTACACATCACACTTTTAAATATAAAAAGCTAGGATTAATAAATTGACCAAACACACTAGACTACCAAACTAACCACACTAACAGGTCGTTATTATAAAAAGAACAAACAGTACATCACCCAAACATTATCACCATACTATTTACGTGCATTTCCAAGGCATTTTCCTAGCAACATAATTATGGTAAATATGTAAACACCTTAGAAAAATCTACAAAAATTACAGGAGCACTCTACTGGTCTAACATGCCTACCATAAAAAAATCTCATGGCAAAAACATGTATATGCTGCCCTATACAAAAATGGCAAGCTAGCATAAAAACAGGGCATGAAAATACTTTGTACTATGAAATGTAAGAAACTGCCTAACCATAAACATGAAAAGCTTCATAACAGTAAGAAATGCATGTACAAACAGTATCATGGCAAAAACCCTAGTAATTATTTTTCTATGAATTTCCTAAGAAAGCATGGTAAATAGCACATAAATAGAAAATCACATTTCCACCACAGAACATAGCATGTATAATATTTTTCCTGCACTAAACATCCAAAAACATGAACATTTCATATAGGAACCACTATTTTATCATGCACCAAAAAAAGAAGATATGCATTTCTCTATTTACTTGCAATTAAAGCAATAAATCTAGATAAATATAAAAACTACCAAAAACCTAATCTCATATTTGTATACTGTAGATCTACTCATAAGGATCATAACAAAATTCGTCTCACTCAAAAAGGAGCTAAAATGAGCAAGTTATGGATTTTCTAAGCATGCATGCGATTTACGGAAAATAAAAACGAAAAAAGAAAATCACGCCGACAGCTGGGCCCGGCCGTCGGCCCGACAAAGCAGGGACGGCGGCGGTCACGGCGGATCTCCGCCGTCGGTGGGTCTCCGTGACACCGAGCACATGCATGGCTTCGTCTCGAGATCTATCGTTTGGTGGGTGAAGTGCAAAAGCCGAATCGGGCCCCTAGCAAGGCCGGGCGGCGGCGGGCGCATGGTCAAGGCGGTCGTCGGCGGACTCGCCCGATTTCGTGATAGCGGGGCAAGCCGGGCGCGCCGCATGGGCTTGAGGGTGACAATGCGATGTAGAAACCCGAGCTAATCGAATAAAAAGCGGAAACGGGGAGAGGTTGACCGCATGCATGCCCACGCAGCGGCGCGTTCCCGACGACGGCTTAACGACGCTCCGGCGAAAGCGAGATGGCGTACATGGCGCCAAGTTAGCTAGGTTTTACCTCCAGGGGATGCAAGGCGCATCGATGCGCGCCGGGAGGGGCGGATACGTCCGGGTTGGCGTGGGTAATACGGTCCGAGCGCGGCGCGGTGCAGGTCCGACCTAACGACGACGGCCGGGCTCGATTCGACTGCGGGAGAAGGTAGGACACATCGAGGCGACCTTAGAACGTGAAGAATGGCAAGGAAAACGGGATGAAACGACGCGACGAGCCAACGTGGCGGCGTCCGTCGTCGGGCCGGTTTTTCCGGGCCGGGATTCCGCCGATTGGCCCATACCTTTGGTCCTGGTCCTAAACGGGTCGAGAGGTGGATAGCAAGGTCGGCTGCTGGCGGCATGGGACGAGCTGGTGGCGCGATGACGGCCGAACTCCGCGCAAAGGGACGCCAAGCAATGGCGAGGGAGTGCGGCGGGCAACTCTTGGCCGTGCTCGCTCGTGTAGCGGAAGGGAAAGGAGGGGCGAGGGCGGGCTTGGCGAGCACGGGGCATGCGTTGGCCCTTCTTCAAGGCGTGGCGCCAACGGGGTGCGCGAGGGATGCGCGACACGCCGGCACGGGCGGCCGAACGCGGCGGGGCACGCAGGTGGCCCCGTCGGCAAAGAGGAGGCCGACAGCCCCGTTTTCCTTCCCTCTCTCTTTTTTTCTAATTACCTCAAAACCATGCCGATTCAGGAAAAACTCCAATTGAAGAAAATGATCCTCATCAAATTCTGAACAAAACACCTGTACAAATTTTTTTTTTCCGAATCGGCCTAGATTTGAAACTACGATTGGTCGAAGCTAAACCACTCCGGGATCAAACGAAACCCTAATTTGCGTCCAATTTAAACAAACTTCGACTTTTTGAACATGCTCCACTCAAAATCACGCAAACGGCCTATGACATCTTTTTGTTCTACATGAAATTAGCTACACATTTCATGAAGAGAGCACACACATGCAAGATCTAAAACTAGGACTTTTGAGCAAAATAAGATAAATTGCTTTCAAAGTCAAACAAGATCAAAACAAGTCAAACTATCATTATAAAATCTAATTAGGGAACATGCCCAACATGACTCATGCTTTAAAACACCCTATGATCATCACTAAGAATAAATAAAGATTAAACAACAAATTATGAAAGCATTTCATGCATAAAATGATAAGGCAAAGCATAGCAAATAAATTAAACACATTTAATCAAGAAAATGGCATGCATCATTTCATGTGCATAAATGCATACGACTAAATGGTGATTATGCTCATGAAATGCGGATGCTAATGACATGCTTAAAACCAGGGTGTTATAGCACGACCGCACCGACGAGAACACAAAATGCCACCGCGGCAAGCCAGCGGCCAAACTACGCCAAGACCCGCTACCGCTCGGGACCCTACAAAACGAAGCGGAGAAGAAAGCGGGCACGCCCCCACCGCCAAGATCCCCAGCGGCCGACATAAATACCGTTGTCCCGCCGCATGGCTGTTGGCGATCGTTAAGCGCATATATTTCGACCGCCAAAGTGCATTAAAATGTCAAACATTCCATGTTATATCATAGCAAAGTATTATTTATATAACGAGTTCCACGAAGTTTTGGTGTCTCTCAAATATTTTGTAGGATTTCTCAATTTATCATCAAAAGAAAGTATCTCCAATGGTAAAAGGAGTACACCATTGCGAAGGTCTCGTCACGCTGATCGAAATGGATATATTACTTGCTATGTTTGGACTCGGGAATAAAAAGATATTAGACAAAAGAAAATCAACATGAAATGAAGGTGCTAAATATAGGAACGATTACCATGGAACCTGGTCCCATGCGTGATCTAGCGACAACGGCCACTGGCCCCAGGGCCCAAGTGCCGTTGTCCCCAAAGATGGGGAGTGGGCGACCACGGTGGCCAATCAGCTACGCCACGTCATATTCAAGGCGCTTGTACGCCGGATTTTTATTTTTAACCCTTTTTTTAAAGAAAAACTATTTTTAACACGGTTTCCAAAGATTTTCTAAGAATAACCCTTTTGACGCGCCGTAGTTGAGCGCCGCTGCATTCTAACGTTTGCCGCCGTGAATGGGCGCGAGAGAGGCACGCCGACGCGGCAGGTTTGCATGCGGGGACGTCCGACCGGGCAGCTTTGCCGCGCCCAGAGATCTACATCTACAAACCAACCGCGCCCGATCCGCAGCCGCCATTACCATGCTCCCGAGTCAAAGAGTTTCAGTCCTCTGCCTTCATACCGCTCGAAAGGACGCGGCCGTTGAAAAAGAAAACGCCGCCGCCGGAGCCGCCGCCGGCGACACCGCCCTCGCCCTCCATCCGCTCCCTCCACCTCCATATCTCTCCCCCCCCCGGTCCCTTCCATTCCTAACATGCCGAGGCGTAGTAAAGAAAAATTATAGGTAATCTCTTGTCTTTTGTATTTTTAAAAATTTGTGGGCAAGCAATAGATTGCACTAGGCAAAATTTGTGACCATGGCACCTAGATTTTGTTGGCATTGATTGATTGATTTATATTTTATATGATTTCGTATATGTAGTTCTATGTTGCATTGCCATTAGAAATGAAAGTAGACATAGTTTTGATCTTTTATGCAACAAATAAGAAACCAAAATAACTATATTGCATTGTAACAATTTTAATTTTTTTGGAGATAGCTATGCTCGCTTGTCGCGATCCCTATGTCCACAAGCCTCTCCCACCGGGTGTTCTAGTGCCCAATTGCTGGTGTGTGGTGATCCTTGCAAAGTAGAATGGGATGAAGATGATGAGGAAATCTACATGCGGAAGTATTGGATGTGTGCCAATTATAAATTGGACCCCACAGAAGCAACAACGCCAGCAAATCACGGGATGGTGTGTATATTCATTTAGGTTTATTTGTTCTATGATTATAGAATTGCTTTGTGACAATTGTTTGTTTTGCGCGACCCCACCACCACTCTGTGATTTTGAGCAAAGGGATCGACCTTGAGATCGGTGAGGAAAACAAGAAATACTTGGAGTGGAGGGCAGGGTTTCAACGGAGCCATGAGGAGTTGAAGAAGAAAGCGGCAGATATGAGAAGGAGCGCCCGGGAGGAAGAGGAAAGGAGGATAGCTACTACTCGGAGGGAGGAGAGGGAGAGGGAAGCTGAGCGTGGGCCGCGTGCAAGGCCGAGTGGGAGGCAGCCCAAAATGTGGAAGATGATGGCGACACTTCAAGATTGACGAGCTCATAGCCCTCGTCGAGGCCGGCTTGCCCGCCCTGCGCCACCCCCCGCCCTCACCCCCCCGCCCCCGCGCCACCCCCGCCTTTTGCAAATGTGGTGTTCCAAGCAGCAAAGATGGCCTTGTTCCTTCAGAGTGGGGGAATAGGCTATTTTTGTGGCCATATGGTGGATTATGATGAGGTTGGATATTTTTTTTCTAGTGAGTGAACCACATGAGACATTATTTTCCCTAACTAAAAGTCCAATTGTTTGTTTTGACAGAACTCTAGGAAATGCTTTTGGGAGTCCTTTGAAGGAAAAGATGAGGTCAAAGGAAGCAATCGTGGGCGAAGCATAAAATTGGGCGGAAATGGGTGTTGGGGCCAAGCTTCTCAACGAGTATTTCTACATTCGTCCATCGGGAGTGTTGACACATGTTAACGTGATACTTTTAATTGTCAACTAAACATGGAAAAGGACTAAAATATAATTAGATAACCTTATTAGGGGTTTCTACTAATGATTTCCATGAGTTTTGGTAAAGTTGTGATTTGCGAGGACTTAACAAAAAACAACTGAATAATTGATGTGTCATAACGCAACGCAATCCAACTCCGAAACAAGTCTAGAAGGCTTCGGATTACTCCCGACGTGAACGAAAACTTGACACCAAAGAAAACATCATCTAGAAGACTCGAGGAACCCACGACGCGCGAATACCGTGGTGGGACCCACCCCGGGCCGACGGGCCCAATAACCAGCCGATCGGGCCCGCTTACGCCAAGTTGCCCCTCGCCTCCTAAGCTTCCTCCACCGCCTCTAAGACGCAATCTAAACCGGGTTTGATATAATGTCGGTTTGATCCAATGGTCATCGCTCATTGTCAAGGCCCATGAAGATTAGTACCACATTGCTTGCCGGCGGCCGGAGAGACATAAGAAGACCCATATATAAGCAAGCCCCCAAGCCCCGGCTTCAATCATCTCGAATCAACTCATCATCATATCGATCGATCCAAATCTAGTCGACGGGCCTTAGCTCTAGTTCAAGAACTAGAAGTAGAAGATTAGACAAGATGTAGAACTAGAAGCCCTAGATTAGAGTTGAGAGTAGAGCTTCAAGTTGAGAGAATTAGAGCGCGGTTGAGGCGGAGTTGAAGGAAGGCCCTGAGCCGCTTCGGCCCATCCTCCATCTTCTTCTTCTTCCTCCGAGTTGGTGCCATTGAGCGCAAACTCGAGATCTTGTGGATTGTTCGACTTCCATTCGAGTAAGTGGTATTGTCTCTATTGTTCTTAAGGTTCGTATTTCTTTGATAAGATTACTTTGATTCTTGGTTGCTCTTGAGTTGAAGTTGTTAGATTAATGTAAGCGTGGTGCTTAGATTGACTAGCTTATTACGAATACCTTCTATAGGCCGGGGGTGAAGACACTTGTTAAGGTCGATCGTGGTGGTGACAAATGGCCATTGAGTCCTTTGTCACGCCTTGCCCCCGCTTTATAGAAATCGAGGAGCCCCTCGCGTTGTTAGCGTAGATTCCCTTTATTAAGAGTTTCTTCATGACAACCCTCTTAAGAACAATGTGCAAATGATTTACTTGAAGTGAGAACAAGACCTTCCTAATAGAACTCCTTACCTCTCTTTTAATCTAGTTTTAGCCACTCTCGATTTAGCTATACACTTCAACCTACTCTCTACCTTCTCCCCTGGGATTCGATATTTAAAGCCCTATTCCCTGGGTGAAGTGCTCACCGGTATCCGTTCGCTTATGGATTATCCATCATAATATTCCCCGTAGGTTAACAAATACCAACAAGCATTTCGGGCGCCGTTGCCGGGGAGAACGGTTTGAGACCACGTTGAAAAACTATAGCTGAATCTTGTACCATACTTTTATCTTTTTCTTTTATTCTATCTTCTCATCTTTTTCTATCTTCGTGGGATCAATTGATTCCATATTTATCTATCTTATACTGCACCCTTAAGCCGAAAGCTCGCCACTAGAATCCTTAAATCTCATCCTTACATCCGCCATTAGCTACGCCTTACGGTTGATCAAAATGATCATGAAGCAATACTTCTCGTGAGTGAGAAGCGTGATCATATCTTCTATGGTAGGAGTCTTTGCCGACATCATGAAAGTGTTGTGCGCATGATCATCATGCAGTTTTTGAGGAACCTTTTCTTTCCCTTTTTAAGCAAGGTTTGCTTTGATCGAACTCAAATGGGTGAAACCCATATACTAGCATTCTTTATGACCACCCAAAGGAAGAAGAATCATCCTCCAAATTAAAAAAAAATAGAAGTTCTCGATAGCTATATCACCATCACTCCAATCCCAAGGCTTAGCTATCAACCCCAAATCATCAATGCGCTTAAAAACCTTTAAGGGGAGAAGAAATTCAACCCTTGGATATCTCTTTAGATGATGAGTTTCATGAACTTCCAGCTTCACAAGAGACCATATATAATCCAAACCTCTTTTGAGATAATCTCTTAGAAAGCACCTTTATTACTACGCGAGAACATTGGGGAACCTCAAGGATGGCATATCTAATCATGCCATAGGAAGAGAGCAAAGCCATCAAGAAGCCACTCCTCTCTCTCTCTTTCTATGTTCAAATTAGATAATTCTTTTCAAACCCATCTTTAACCACATCCTTGAGCCCAATGAATCCTCTTGTGCCCTTTTTCTTGCGTCTCCTCACGATCCTAAAATATTATGAACGATCTAAGGAAGACCAAAAGGAGCCGCATTTTATGGAGAACATCAATGAGCATAAAGACTACTTCATAAATGGAACTTTTCCACCTAGTCCATGCTCATTTGAAAACTCCTAAATTGATTACCATCTCAATTTTGCCGCACATGAGATCTCCAATACTCTCTTCTTAGAAAGGGTGGTTGTTGATGAATTTTCCTACGGCTTGAAATTTTGAGATCGGCAATATAAGGGAAACCACTTCATCATCTTGATTCATAATTTGAAAGTTTCCCAAGGACGAGTTTTTTGTCCTAAAAACAAGCACTCTAGGGGAAATACTATAAAGACTTATATATCACTATATACCCCTACATTATGAGCATATTTTTCCTTCGGTATTCTTGTCACCGACCATGCCGTTTTGGAGTAAAGAAGAACGAAGGATGACAATACAAGGTATGTCCAACCAGTCATTATGCAACATTGAAATTACATACATAGAAACATTTATTGTCGTGTTGCTACACTAGCTTGGTTATCTTTACCTTTATGCATGCTCGACACTCATCATGCTCTATCATCTCTCGCTTGAATAAATCTCTCGTAATGCTTTCATGCTACCATTGTTTGCTATAGTATGCTTAGGTTTTGGAAGTATTTTCATACACCTTTTAGATTAAGCAGGGTGCTTAGTTTAAATTGTTTTCATGGCTCGAGTTAAACATGGTGTTTAGTTTGATTCCTCGAAACCATAAGGTGTGGTGATCTTTCTTCTAAAGGCTTTTTAAATTAAGCGTGGTGCTTAGGTTAGAACGCCTTCCTAAATCAAATTAGACGTGGTGTCTAGGTTGACTTTTGAACCATAGTAAACTATAGTAGATGCTGGTATACTTTTTTTGGACTAACCCCTGCAGAAAAGAATAAACTTTGCAACAAACTTGGGGAAGGTCGAGATGAACTCACTAGAGATGGAGCAAGATACGAGAAGAGAGAGAAGACGGATTCCCAATGAGCCAAGAAGAAGAAGAGTGACGAAGACAAGATCCACAATCGTAAGCACTCACTCATGGGGAATTCATGGGTGATAGAAGCATCAAGGAGGGAGGCCAACTCCATTAAAGATGATCAAGCCATCCTCTTCCTCCCGACATGCACCACGCACTCCACATGCCACTCAAGAAGGAGAGAAGGACCACCACAAGGTGTAATAGCCCATCATATTCCAATAATAAAGGTAACACCTTGAGGTAAGTTGTCGTTAATTCCTCTTTACTATAGCATAAATGAAAAGTCAAAACATGCTAGAGTTATAGTTTCACATAATTCAATTTTGTTAACTCAAAGATGTTAGCCTTTTTAATTTCTAGCATCATTTTCTTTGATCGCTCTTTATTTTGCTAAAAAAGATTTACGTGCTAGATTCATCTTCTCGATCTTACCACCCTTGTCATAAAAAAGAACTTATACATTATCTTTTATCTTGTTCAAAGTGCCCACAAGGTTAGAGTAGAAGTAAATGAAATTTTGGTTCTCATGGTGTTTTCCCCACCAACAGCCCATGCACTTGATCTCTACCTTGTCTTTACAAGGTGACTCACTTTGCGCAAAAAGAGGAGAAGTCTTACTTCCCCAATTCCTACAAGTGGAAGTCCCCGACCTACAAATATGCACACTAAACAAGACGCCGCCAATGCCACCATCCAATCTTCCTTCAAGCAACCAATCAAAAAAAAACATGGGCAACGCCATCACCAAGTGGCTATTAAGATCGATGATGCACTTGAAGAGTGACCAAGGAAGATCAAAGTGAGCACGACATGATCGAGGTGTAGACCACTTGACAAGAGTAATGGGTCAACATTCATCCCCATACTCCATCAAGAGGGCCTTACACCACCACTATTGCCTACCTCACCACAAGACCCAAGAAGAACAAGACGCTGAGACGCCGCTAAAAATCACAAGACCGCTTGGAACGGAGTTGACGAACAAGGAAGACATTAAGAAAGATTAAAGAAGTTCGCCGCCCCCGACCAACCGAACACTCAAAGACCGCCACTCCAAGTAAGGTCTCCTCCTCAAGAAGTTTACATGGAAAAAAAGAAAGAAGCATCACCTAACAAGAGGACGCCAAGAGTACACCTTCGAAGACCTACCACTACCCGCCATCAACGAAAACAAACACCATCTCCATCTACCACCTCATCTACGCCACTCGCCGAGATCATTGAAGGCACCATTTCGCATTACGACATTCCGACGAGATGCCATCGATGACGCACGCCATGGGAGTAAGTACTCAAAATTCTCACCGAGAGGTAACTCAAGATTTATCTACATATTTATTTTCTACACGGCATATTTAAATTAGCATATTTCCTTTAGCATATTTACTTTCCTATACCCATATAAAAAATCATAAAAATATGTTTGCCGCTTTACGCACGGTTTCTTTTAAGCCCCATGCAAGTACTCCTTGTTGTGACGGCATAAAAATAAAAATCCAAAAATATTGCATTCATATGTTTTTGCATCATCATTCTTTTGCATAGAAAAATTCCTAAAAATATGTGGGCACATGAAGGTCCACGCTTTTTACGTGAGAAAAAATCAAAAAATACGTGAGCACATGAAGGCTCACAATATGTTCCTAGAATTTGTTCCTTCGGGTATGTGCGAATTAATATTTGCAGGGAGAACATTTAAGGAGAACCCGGCAAACAATTTCCAAGGACGAATCAAAGGACTACTTCAATATCCAAATTTTTGGGGAGAGCACCCCCGCTTATCACGATAGGTATCACTATTCTATCTTTTAAATTATTAGCTAGTTATTATATATGTTTGCTTTGATTAGAGTTAATAAGTCTTAGCGTTTAAGTCTTAAAGTTAGTTCAATTAATTCGTTAGTTCGGTTTAGTTAAAATTAGTTTACTTTAAATATTAGGATTCGAATTATATAATAAAGTGCTCTTATGGAAGTCATCCACAAGCCGAAATCAATTATTCTCCATATATTTACGATATGTTTTTGTCTCCACCATGCTTTGTATGCAAGATAACGTAAAATAAGTGTGGGGAGATCCTCGACAACCAAACAGTAATTTTCGCTCACCAAAATCAAGAAATTCGAACCAAGACGGAACCATCGACTCAAGACGACGAACCTTGCCTCGACACGGTCCGGTGGGGAGGCCGACCGCCCATATACCAGGGCCGACCGCCCCCTCGGTCCCACTCAGGCCTCAAATTCGGCCCACCGCCGGTTTGCTTCCTAAAAACTTTTCAATTTTCGCAAATTACTTTCCGTTCCGAATTAAAATAAGTCTTTTTCTGTTATGGTATGTTTTCCCTATATGAAAAAAGATGTCTTGTTAACCCATGAACAAAGTTTTGCATGATTAAATTCCTACATATACCTGTCACTTGTTGGGATGCTTTAATTGCTTAAAACATGAGAAATAATAAAGTTAGAATAATGAGATCCTCTTTCTTTTATCTTGTCTTTGGAGAGTTATTTATTTCAAAATATTAAAATCATTAGTTATGCTTCTCCTTTGTGATCAATGATACATCCTAATAGAGCCGAAGCAATCATTAAAGATAAAGATATATCTAATTAATTGTTGCCTTCTTGTGTTGAGCTTTGTCAAAACCACGACCCATGTTGAAATTTGTCTAAAGTCTAAGATCAAGATCACATACACTTTGCTTTCACTAAAGTATCCATGCTCTAAAAAGTTTTAATCTCTATCTCCCATAATTTTAATTGTTAAAAAATGTACAGCTATGAAAAAGCCAAATGTTCAAAATTCTAAGAGTGGAGAGAAAAGTGAGAAAGAGGAGAAAATGAGCAAGTGTTCTACCGGGTCGAAGAACCCCTCTCTCAAAAAAAAGAGAAAAAAGGCAAAAATGAAGAGAAGAATAATGGACAAGTGTCCGAGGGTGAGTAGGGCCCACTTCTCTAATAAATAAGAGAGTAAAATGGACAAGTGTCCGAGGGTGAGTAGAACCCACCTCTCCACTAAATAGCCGGTTACCTCGCTTGGAAAATAAATAAATGTTCCAAAAAGGGAGATAGACGATTTTCAACTAGAGAGAGCAAAGATAATAATAATCTTGACTCACATACACATCTTGATCTATGACTTATGACATCTATCTCCATGGATCCACAGTTGACTTAGCAATAAATACAAGGTAAGTGTGCTACATGTTCTTGAGCTCCACATATGATATAATAAATGAACTGTGAGGATATAATATATTTTGAGAGACTTGAGAGTGTCACAAAGGAGTAAGTAGAACTATGTTTTCTTTTCAAAACTTATGCAAAATCTCTCCAAGTGACTTGGTTTAAGAATTTAAGGTGATCTGCTTTCTAACCATTTCATGCCCGATATCCCAAAGTGCGTGTATGACCATGGAGTATAATTATGATCCATTCTTTGTCTCTACTTTACATTAAAGTTAGACCATCCTTTTATCGAGGACGAGTAAAAGCCTAAGTGTGGGGAGTTTGTTGACACATGTTAACGTATACTTTTAATTGTCAACTAAACATGGAAAAGGACTAAAATATAATTAGATAACCTTATTAGGGGTTTCTACTAATGATTTCCATGAGTTTTGGTAAAGTTGTGATTTGCGTGGACTTAACGTAAAAACAGCGTAATTGATGTGTCATAACGCAACGCAATCCAACTCGAAACAAGTCTAGAAGGCTTCGGATTACTCCCGACGTGAACGAAACTTGACACCAAAGAAAACATCATCTAGAAGACTCCGTGCCCACGACGCATCGCGGGGGCCCGTGGTGGGACCCACCACGGGCCGATCGCCCAATAACCAGGGCCGATCGGCCCCGCTTGGCGCCAAGTTGCCCCCGCTCCGGAAGCTTCCTCCACCGCCTCTAAGACGCAATCTAAACCGGTCGTATAATGTCGGTTTGATCCAATGGTCATCGCTCATTGTCAAGGCCCATGAAGATTAGTACCACATTGCTTGCCGACGGGAGAGACATAAGAAGACCCATATATAAGCAAGCCCCCAGGGCCCCCGGCTTCAATCATCTCGGATCAACTCATCATCATATCATATCGATCCAAATCTAGTCGACGGCCTTAGCTCTAGTTCAAGAACTAGAAGTAGAAGATTAGACAAGATGTAGAACTAGAAGCCCTAGATTAGAGTTGAGAGTAGAGCTTCAAGTTGAGAGAATTAGAGCGCCGTTGAGGCGGAGTTGAAGGAAGGCCCGAGTCGCCGGCGCCTCCATCTTCTTCTTCCCCTCGGAGTTGGTGCCATTGGAGCGCAAACTCGGAGATCTTGTGGATTGTTCGACTTCCATTCGAGTAAGTGGTATTGTCTCTATTGTTCTTAAGGTTCGTATTTCTTTGATAAGATTACTTTGATTCTTGGTTGCTCTTGAGTTGAAGTTGTTAGATTAATGTAAGCGTGGTGCTTAGATTGACTAGCTTATTACGAATACCTTCTATAGGCCGGGTGAAGACACTTGTTAAGGCCGATCGTGGTGGTGACAAATAGCCATTGAGTCCTTTGTCACGCTTGCCCCCGTTTATAGAAATCGTAGGGAGCCCCTCGTTGTTAGCGTAGATTCCCTTTATTAAGAGTTTCTTCATGACAACCCCTCTTAAGAACAATGTGCAAATGATTTACTTGAAGTGAGAACAAGACCTTCCTAATAGAACTCCTTACCTCTCTTTTAATCTAGTTTTAGCCACTCGGATTTAGCTATACACTTCAACCTACTCTCTCACCTTCTCCCCGTGGATTCGATATTTAAAGCCCTATTCGGGTGAAGTGCTCACCCCGATCCGTTAAACTGCGGATTATCCATCATAATATTCCTGTAGGTTAACAAATACCAACGAGGGCAAATGCGTAAGCTTGCCAAGAAGTTGGGTGTTTCCCGCCCCACGTATGAGCAAAGATATGAAATGCCATGAAAGTTTCAAGAAGCGCCTAGATGAGCAGCGGTATGCCTT
Organism: Hyparrhenia diplandra; assembly: GCA_015847255.1. Classification (NCBI taxonomy): domain Eukaryota; kingdom Viridiplantae; phylum Streptophyta; class Magnoliopsida; order Poales; family Poaceae; genus Hyparrhenia; species Hyparrhenia diplandra. The sequence continues at coordinate 31,577 of JADLZK010008201.1, read as the reverse complement.
TGCGGAAGGCGAGTGAGGGGCGGACGAAGAGGAAGGCGGATCCTCTTGTGAGCACTTGTAATGAAGCGACTGTTGCAGGACCTCGCTCTTGTGCCCGACGTGCAGCCTCACACGGTCCCCGTCGAGGCCAACGTGTAGGAGGACATCCCTGATGACAATGACTTTTGGGTTCAGGCTTCACAGTTAGCAGATGCCGTTGAACAAGCCCACATGACACAGAATCCAGTCGATGGTGTAGTAGTTGGTCCTCGTCACAGCAATGAGGTGCTGGTGGAGGATTGTGACTCAGACGATGATTTGCTTCCAGGCTATGCTTCAGATTAATGATGTGAATTCCAATATGTATGGAACAATGTTGTATTCTATTTCTAATGAACCATGCAAAATAACTATGTTGTTTTGTTGTTGTATTGAACCATGTATCGAACAATGTTCTATAACATTTGTATTGAACCATGTTTGATGGCATTGAACTTATGTATTATTTCGTTTTGTCTCTGCCCTCGGATATTGGGCCTTTTAATTGTGTCTTTAAATTAAAAGATTGAGCACATTGTTGACGCGACACAACACATGAATTGGCATTTGGACGAAACAAGGGTTTGAGGTACACAACATATGGAATGGCATGTGAGAACATAAACCAAACAAGGGTTTATAGGTTCTTCACTAAACCTAACATGCCTTAGGTAATTAAAGCAACACTCAAGCAAACGAAATGGCATGTGGGAACTCGTACCAAACTACTATACACAGTTCCAAACTAACCCTAACACGCCTTAGGTAATTTTAAAGAAACAACAATCAACGTAGGTGGCCATAGAAAGAACTCTGCCTAGTAATTTGGCCAAAAATTCATAGAAAAATTTGCAGCAAAATGCCTAACATCTTCTTAAGCAGAGCCACCGCCTCCTTCTTCCTTTGACGCCGCCAAAAATTTGCAGCAAAATGCCTAATGCACCATCTGTGTACTAAAGGCGGGCAACCTTCAATGTGTTCACTTGCAGCAGCAAGTAACCCTGCGTGCCTATCAGAGATCAAGCAAATGGTGCGAGATGTCCCAAGCACTTCTACACGCTTGAAGCCTCATGAACCAGACCACGATTCAATGCCCTCGTGCTCGCGCGAGCAAATGCAATCGGTACTATCTGGTTCTCCTGGATCACATGCGCCAGCCATCATCAAAAGTGCCCTTATACTTTCCTCCGGTCAAGAATGTACCATCAACTAAAATAACCGGGCCGACAAGATTGAAATGCATGCCGACATTGCTCGAAAAACCGTAAACACCTGCGGTACAAAATAGGCCTCAAGGAGCGAGGGGCAACGGCATTATGACTAGGGGGGTGGCCGACACACATTTTTTCCCGCAACCCTTGAGTGTCTATCCACCATCTCATGCCTGGGTTGTAGTGAGCCATTGCATTCAAGATTCTCCGGCACTCAATTGTATGCTTCCTCCCAGGATCCCCACCGATAGCCAAGGCTATTTGCTTAGCTCGCCAAACCTTTCCATACTTGACCTCGATAGTTGGTCATTGAGAAAATGTTCTCTTTGTAACAAAGCAAATGGGATGTCATTGTCTTTGTCAACCATCCCCAATATACGACGGGCAAGGTAACGCGAAGCAAAGTAAGTGGGATGCTTCTCGCTTACCTCATTATCCCTGCATGTGTGGGGCTGCACAACTTTAGTAATCCTCCACGCACCATCATATCGATTCTTCCGTGCACGCAACTTCCAAGGGCATGTATGATCCTTACTCCTACAATTGGATATGATACCTCAACTCCTTATCTCAATGTGTGGGCGCGGTAGGGGCCGATGGTGATGCACAAAGATAGTCTTCTAGGAAGAGCTTCATCTCTAACATTGAACTGAAGTTCATACCCTTCCTAAGAATTGGGTCCTTCTCATTGTGCACCATGCCTCTACACGTAGGAGACCGCTATCACAAACTACCATATGAGTCATGCTAACATCTCTATAGTTCGAACACTTGGATATTGGAAGTTCCTCCGACTCAACCGGTCGTAGCTCTTGAGCCGTGGTACTCGGTGGTGGAACGTGATGTTGTGGTTCGCCGATCCTACCCCAAGAGTTATATGGTCTATCATCCTCCCAAGAAATCATGTACCAATCTCCCTTGGGTCGGCATGGCATGAAGGACCGATGTGGGCACTGCATCTGTGGCTACTCCCTCATCGTCATCAGAATCATCAGAGTCATTGCTGCCCTCATCCTAAACATACGCCTGTGGGGGGGATAAACCCCTATCCCCTCACGGGTCACTTTGGGTTAGGCCTCTCGGGTGTGGCCCGGGACGGGCGGGCCCGAAGCCCTTGGCGATAGAAGACCGGGATTATCGGAGATTACGGCCTAAACGTGGCCGACAAGATAGTTTCCTAGTATAGCTCGATCGTAATCACTTTATACTTTCCTATTGTAACCGATCGGGATAGCTCCCGCCGGGATAGATCCGACACGTAACCCCTGCTCTCCTGACTATATAAGGAGAGCAGGGATCCCCCGAGGGACGGATATTCTCAATCAATCAATACAACTAAGCGGGGCGTAGGTTTTACGCCATCAAAGGCGGCCGAACACAGGTAAAACCCGTGTGTTTTGTCCTTCGCCGTTACGCTTAGCGTCTCGTTAGCCGTCTCGCGCATCCCTAACCGCTCAATCTACTAGCCGGGGCATACCCACCCGCAGCTAGACTATCGCCCGATAAAACCGACCGGCGGTTAGCGCCGCCCGGTGGGGTGTGCACGAAGACGCCATGGCTAACAAGATGGTGATCTTCCCCGATTCCATGGCGGTCGACCCAATGGAGGATATCCAATTCGGGGCCTGTTCGGAACAACGGCGCGCCATGCTCGGCGTCGACAACCCTGCCGCCGGTTCAGATCCAATCTGCGCCGCATCCGCTACCTTACCGGCACCCGACTCCAACTTCGGGAGGGGCGCCGCTGAACTTCGATTAGGCTCACTCATCCGTTAAATTATACACGCGGCGCTTCCTCCATGACGTCGACACCTGCTCCTGGGCGACCGACAAGATCAAGATCGGTGCAGTGAGTCTATGTTGGTGTTTCTTAAGCGTAAGCAGAATAGTCCGCAAGCACCGCGAAACGATTTGTAGCACTTCACCCGAAGTGTTCGGTATCGATTTCCACGAGGAACGGGTGTTAAGTCGGGCTCGACTAGCTACCGGGAGGAAGATGGAAAGGGTGAACCGGGTAGTGAGTTTCTACTATAGCGGATTATCCTAAAAGCCAAATTACTTCTTTTCTTATAATGTTCACATAGCCACCGGCTCTCCCTCGGGTTCCGCGAGAAGGGTCCGACCTCCGCACTACCGCACAACCGGACGTGGAGGAATACTAAGGTCGAACAGGGCTGTCACCACCGCCGCCTACCTCACTACCGTGGACTGATTGGTAAACGAGGGTGACGTGTAGTTTAGACACCACGCCTACACTACTTATCACGCACGCACTCTAGCGTTGGCGGGAGCATCCGTCTTCATCGAGTCCTCTACTAGAGCATCTACCGTTATGGTAAACAAATTAACCGGTGAACGTATAATTAAAGTAATAATTTAAACTCAAAGATAATTGTTGTAGATAGAAAACGGATCTCTTACTCAAACCAAGAGGATGATCCGTAGAGGTACAAGTCTTGCGAGACGGAGCCGACAAGTTGAACTCCGTCGCACGGGGCGGGAAGGGGTCGCTACTCCTCTTCTCCACACTTCCTCCTCTCTCACTCCCTTCTACTTCTAACTTGGCTCCTTTCCTCTACTCCAATGTGTACTAAAATGTGATGGAGTGGAGTGTGTGAGTGAATGGAGTGTAATGATGTGTATGATGATCAATGTGATGTTGTGTGTGTTGAGGGGTGCCTCTCTTTATATAGTGGAGAGGGAGGAGGGAATGGAGGGCTCCCCTTGCTTCGAGCTGTTCTTGGCGGGAACGAAAATTTGCACCGCATGCAACCGCCGCTTGAAAGTCGCTCGAACCCGCCAGAAAGGGCGGGAACATCCGCCGAAAATCATACGGCCGCCGCAAAGGCCGGCCGTAGGCCCAAGTTTGGCCCGGCTTGAGCCAGGGCTTTCGCGTCGCCGCCTTTTGGTCCACTTTGTTTCACCATCCACGTAGGTGCGTTGGCCCGCTTTAAGCCGATTTCGTCTGTTGGCCTTCCCTTTGACAAGGCACAATCCTCGGTTTTGGCGCTTTCTTTGTTGATTGGGCGTATTTGTACTAGTTTCCACTTTTGTTCCTACAAAATATGTTTTTGACAATACAAGTGGAACTAGGTTAGAAATAAATGCATATGCACCATGAGATTGCTTATTTCCCTTGGAATGAACCTCGAGTTGGCTGGTATAAAATGCTTGATAATGGCCGCCAACAACTCCCCCACACTTGGCTTTTACTCGCCCCCGAGTAAAGTTGAACTTTTTTAGGGGTTTCGTAAGGTCGTTTCCTTTGTCAATATCAAAAAATGTTCTACCACATTATCTTAAACGATCATGCGATGGAGATAAGCAGAGTTCTTTTCTTTTCTACTTACACCGCACAAATAGACTTGGTTGCTTTCAAAATTTAAAAAGATTTTTGTTATGTTCCCGGTTCTAATCAAACTTGAGAGTACTAATAAAATTGCTTACTTCCTTGTATGAAATGTCAAGTCAAATTCTAGATTTAATGGAGGAAGTGTCATATTCCTAGATCAAAGATGTGCATATGAGAAATGTTTCTTTTTAGCTATGATGCCTCTTTTGCTTTCAAAGAGTCATGGGCTTGCTTTGCTCTTTTTTTTTTTTTTTTGAGAAGTGGGCTCTTCTCCCCTCGGACACTTATCCGTTATTTCTTCTCTTTTTTTTTTTTTTGGAGAAGTGGGCTCTACTAAGCCCTCGGACACTTGTCCATTATTTCTTCTCTTTTTTTTTTTTATAGATAGGCGGGCATCGACGCACCCATTGTTTTTTTATATGGGGGCATGTGCCCATTTCTAGCATAGCCCATGCCTTTGAAGCATAAAGGGTTCATCATAATTTAGATTACCAATTTATTTGTGCCGCGGTGTTTTGATCTTGGGATTATGAAACTTCCTCAACATTTAATCTTTTGAATTTGACAAGATTCAATGAATAAGGAAGTAGCTATTTGTTACTAATTCAGGTTTTGATTATCCCAGAACATGATATAAGTATATATATATATATATATATATATATATACATATATATTTTTTTATAAATATATAGGTAACCCAAGTCTTATTTGTACAGAAAGAGAAATTCAAGTAATCATGCTATCTCTCAAAGCATAAAAGTTCAAATAACGTGTGGTTTTCTTTTTTCTAAATGTTATTGACAAAGGATAAAGTTTGTCTAAGTTTTTAAGTTGGCAAGTGAATTTTATCTCCCCACACTTGTTTCTTTTATAGAAGTTAACGAGAAAAATTTATAGAGAAACAAGTGTACAGAAAAAATATTCAAAGACAAACTTTATTGAACTTCGAAATTACAAAGTAAATGAATGGAAATAAAACATGAAGAATTCAAACGACTGAAATAATCGGTAATTTTGAATCCTTTTTATTTTTTTACGCTAGACGGTCTAATTTCTCATTAAACCCACGACGCATAGTCGTAAGGGAATCCTCTAGATTTTTCACTTCTAATTTTGCTATAGCTACTTCAAGTTATGGATTCTTTCTATCCTTGTGTGTAGGTCACTGATCCTTGTGTTGACCACTTTGCAAGTGTAATTTTCTTCTTAGGTTTTTCCTCCTCACTATCACTTTGAAAAAGCCGGGGAGGTCCCCCTAATAGGAGGGCTCCCTAGTGGTGGCCTCGATCCTTTTGACTACGTGTGCCGGCTTTTTGAGGGTAGTTTTCCTCTGATTTTTCCTATCGGTGGTTTTATTTGAGCGGAAGTCGTGGTTGATTTGGATGACACTTCACGGAGATGAGTTTTGCGTTGGGTTTGCTTTGTTTTCGAGGTTTAGGGATCCGTTCATGTTAGGTGAACCTTTGTTCTTGATCGAAGAAGGATGGCACGGGAGTTTTGATAGGTGGTAAGATTGCCAAAGGTTGAGTGACACTAACATGGCTTCATCTATTTCTTCCGGGTTTTCTTGGAATGGCTCAATGTCTAGTCCTAAGGCGAGGTATAAAGCTTTGTTGTTTCCCATGGATAGGTTGAGCAAGTAAGGATGAGGGAGAAGAGATGGTTTTGGTGTGATTTTCCATGAGGAGCTTGGGGTTCAATTTATAGAGTTTTTCGCGTCGAACCGTGACCGTGCACCACGAGGGGTTGGGATAGGATCGGCCGGGATTAATCCATGTGAGAAAAAACAAGGCACGGGGTCGCAAAAGCCGGGCCGCCGCCCCCCGAGGGTCGGCGCCGCAAACCTAGCCAAATGCCTTGCGCATGACTTTTTCCCATGATCATTATCTTATCCTGAACTCTTTTGCTATAGTGGTGCAACGGGGAAAAACCCCAGTTTAGGCGATGTTTTCTTTATTTTAGAAAAAGAAAAAGAAAGGGAAAAAGAAAAAGTTATGTGCTTTTTTTTTATTTAATAGTTTTATTGTGTTTTCTTTCCAATATGTTGGTAGCAATTATGGAATTATTTTTATATTGTTCAAAATCTACCAACATTATTTTCTCTATATATTTATTTGGAGAAGGCTCAAGGAAAACTTTTAAACGTTGGCCATTTACCTTTGATAAATTACCCGAATCATCGGTGATGGTGATTGCGCCATGAGGTGCGACGTCGACGACGGTGTATGGCCCCTTCCATTTGCTCAAGCAGCTTCCCTCCAATCGAATAGCTTCACACGAGAGTTAAAGAGTAATACCTTGTCTCCTTCGTGGAAAGTTTTTCTCGTTGATTTCGGTGGTCGTGCCATCTTTTTGTTCTTTCTTTGTATAGCTTGGCAATCGCGGATACGCCTTCTCCCTCCATTCCTCTAGCTCGGTTAACTGTTTTTGTCTATTTTTCCTGCTAGCTTAAGGTCCATGTTCCATGTCTTGATTGCCCAAGAGGCTCGATGTTCGAGTTCTACCGGCAAGTGACAACTTTTTCCATAGACCGCTTGAATGGTGTCATGTCAATGGGGGTCTTATAAGCTGTCCCAGTATGCCCGTAGTGCATCGTGGGAGCTTGTCTTTCCACCCTTCCCCCATTGCATTGACGGTTTTCTCTGCACGTTCTTGATTTGCTTGTTCGATGTTTTACGCTTGGCCGCTTGTTTGAGGATGGTAAGGTGTGGCTATATTGTGCTTAGATCCCAGCTCTCGTAAGAAAGCTCGAAAGGATCTGCCTATGAAGTGTGATCCTCCATCACTTATGACCATCCTTGGTGTTCCAAACCTTGGAAAAATGATCTCATGGAACATTTTTCTCGCATGTTTGGCATCGGCGTGGGCATGCCGAGCTTCGACCCACTTGGACACGTAGTCGATTTGCGATGAGGATGTACTCACTATCATGGGACTTTGGGAAAGGTCCCATGAAGTCAATACCCCAAACATCGAAGACTTCCACTTGGAGATTGTAGTTGAGGGGCATTGCATTTCTTGATGTGATTCCTCCTTGCAAACACTTTTGACATCTTCTCGATGAATTCTCTTGTGTCTTGGTACATCGTTGGCCGAAGAATCCACACCGCCAAATCTTGGCTTGAGTGCGATGTACTCCATAATGGCCTCCGTCGTGACGGGCCGCATGGCATTTTTCAATGATTTGTCAGTCCCTCTCGGGTGGGTACACATCTCCTTAGCATGCCGTCGGCACATACTCAGTATAGGTACGGATCATCCCACGGTGGCGGCGACTCTCAACTTGCAACTTGTGCCTCGGATTCGCCGGGTGGTACGTAACACGAAACCATGTAATTCACAATGTCCCGCATACCATGGGGTTACGCCCTCCACCTTGAGGAGCATGTCGTCGCGTAGGGAAATCGCTGATCGGTAACTCCCGCATGTTAGTGAATTGCAAATGCGACAAATGATCCGCAACGGTGTTCTCTACTCCTTTCTTGTCTTTAATTTCTAAATCAAATTCTTAGAGTAAGAGAATCCATCTTATTAACTGGGTTTAGCGCCTTTCTTAGTGAGCAAGTATTTCAATGCAAAGATGATCGGCGATGTAGACAATTACTTTGGATCCCACTAAGTAAGACCTAAACTTATCGAAAAGCAAACACTACAAACCGGAGCTCTTTTTCGCTTGTGGCGTAATTTAATTGAGCTCCATTTAGTGTTTTGTCGGCATAGGCAATCGCGTGATGCTTTTTATCTTTGCTTTGGCCAAGGACCGCACCAACGGCGTAATCACTAGCATCACACATGATTTCAAAAGGCGGCGACCAATCAATCCGTGGTTGGATGATTGGCGCTGAGATGAGTGCCTTCTTAATGGTGAGAAAGGCTTTCATGCACTCATTAGTGAACTTAAAAGGCACATCCTTAGCTAGCGTGCTTGTTAACGGTCTAGAAGTTTGTGAAAAATCTTTTATGAACCGCCTATAAAATCCTCAAGTGGGCCTAGAAAGCTACTGATTCCTTTTACATTCACGGGGGGAGGTAGTTTTTCAATCACTTCAATTTTTGCTTTATCTACCTCAATCCCTCTCTCGGACACTAGGTGTCCAAGGACGATGCCCTCTCGACCATGAAATGGCACTTTTCCCAATTTAGTACTGTGTCCTTCTCTTGGCATCGTTGCAAGACTCGATCTAAATTCTCAAGACAGCTTGTCAAAGGTTTTTCCATAGACGGAGAAATCGTCCATGAATACCTCCATGATTTCTTCAATCATGTCCGAGAATATCGACATCATGCACCGTTGGAATGATGCGGTGCATTACACAACCCGAACGACATTCTCCTATACGCCGTACGCTCCATACGGGCATGTGAAAGTTGTCTTGCTTTGATCATCCGGGTGGATGGGAATTTGGTGATAACCTGAATACCCATCGAGGAAACGAAAGAAAGAGTGTTTTGCTAACCGCTCCAACATTTCATCAATGAAGGGGAGCGGAAAGTGATCTTTCTTTGTTGCCGCATTGAGTTTTCGGTAATCAATGCACATTCTCCACCCCGTGACGGAACGCCGCGGAATTAATTCATTTTTAGCGCGTTTTCAATTACCGTCATGCCCCCTTTCTTGGGTACCACACGGACGGGGCTAACCTCAGCCGCCGTGGTGGTACGGGATAGATTATCCCGCTGCGTGAAGAAGTTTGAGGACTTCCTTCTTCACGACTTCTCTCATCTCATTATTGAGCCGGCGTTGTGGTTCGGCGTGAGGGGTGATTTTTCCGGGTCAACAGGGGATGCGATGAGAGCAAATTAGAGGGCTAATCCCTTTTAGATCATGTAATGAATACCCGAAGACCGTCCTATGTTTTTCTAGTATTTTAATCAATTTGGATGACTCCTCGTCGGTTAGTTTGTCACTGATGATTACGGGAGCATTTTTATCATTGTTTAGAAAAACATAGCGCAATCCTTCAGAAGGGCTTTTAGCTCAATGGGAGGTGGTGCCGTTTCTTCTTCTTTAGGGAGATCGATAAATTCATCTATCTCGCTAATTTCTTCAATGAAGAATTTGGAGTCTTTTTCTAAAGTTTCTTCGGAGTTTCAAAAGGTATTTTTGGCACCACCTCTATGGTTTTATTGGGGGACAGGGGGTTCAGCTATTGTATTTTTGGATTTTTGTATGGGTAGCGTGAACGTGTCCCTTCCTAATTTGACATCTAACTCCCCTATGTTTGGTGGATCAGCGAATAACTTTTCTAGGGGATGGCCAATTAGAATGTCGAAATCCTCAATGTCAAAGATGTGAAAATCAAGGCTCATTCCGACACCTTCATGGTAAAGAGAAACATTATGTAGAACCCCCAACCCTTGGAGAGTTGAACGCATATCGCCTCTAAAAGTTTTTATTGTGGGCGTACGTTTCTCTTCCTCAAAATAAGTTTGGGCATAAGTTTGTGACATGATGTTGATGCCCATGGTTGGGTTATACAATATCAAGTTTCTGCTTTTCTTTTTATTATGCATTGAATGGGGAACGAGGGAGTACGAATCCGAATTTCTTCGAGGACGACTGCTCTCTCATATACCCATTCGCCGCTCATAAAAGATGTTAACCCCATGATTGACTCTCGTGAGAGAGTCTATGCTCAAAGGTTCTCTAGGGGTGACAGAACCGGTGGTCTTTTACCGACTGCTCGTATCTCGAGGTGTTTCCGAAATCTTCAAGAAAAAACGCCTCGATATACGGGAGGTCTCCCCCGTAAGGGTTCCTCCATTGGTTTGGGGTCCGGTATTTTCGGAGGTTCTTGAAGAAGTTACGACGAAACCTCGTTGGACATCGGCTCAACACGGGACGGGTTCTAAAGGAGGGGTGTTTTCAAGAATTCGGCCTAAAAGGGCTTCCCCTTCCTCCGTGGTTTTGTGTGTAAACGACCCTCCCCGCGGCTGTGTCTAACCGTAGGGGCGTACTCTCTAGTCAAACCTAGCCGTAAATGCTTTGCAAAGACATGGTCGGAATGGATAGTTCCGGACCGCACCTAGTTAAAATTGAGAATCGTCCCCGTGCCGCACCTAACGACTCCTTCTCCCCTTGTTGGAAGCAGATTATCTCTTGACGAAGGGAAGCAATTCGGGATATAGGGAAGAAAGCTTGGCAAAACTTTTACCCGAAATTCCTCCCAATCACCGCTACCTTCCCTACGTTGTGGTCGAACCACTATTTCGCTCTCTCTTCAAGTGAGAAAGGGAATAGTTTCCACCTCAACGTGTCTTGTGACATGCCTTCAATGGTGAGGCAAGCACGAGTTGCTCAAACTCCCTCGGGTGATGGTATGGATTTTCGTAATCATATCCCGAGAAGGATTGATCCCCGAACCATGGCCATGCGGCGCTGCATGAGCTCATAACTCGAAGCCGTGATGGGCTTCGAAGAAGATGGGCGCTTCTAAGAGCTTCGCCTCTTGGAGCGCGAGCAGTTTTGCAATAGTTGGGTGCTCCATAATTTTTTTTAGATTTTTGTTTTAATGGCGGGGTGGAAATGGATAATGTAGGATACACGGGTAGACTAGGTTCAAGGACTATAACGACAACCGTTCCCGCAAGAATCCGCCGAGAAATGCTTGTTGGTGTTTCTTAGCGTAAGCGGCAATAGTCCGCAAGCGCACGGAAATACGTTGTAGCACTTCACCCGGAAGTGTTCGTGGGTATCGATTTCCACGAGGAACGGGTGTTAAGTCGCCTCGACTAGCTACCGTGAGGAAGATGGAAAGGGTGAATCGGGTAGTGAGTTTTCTACTACGCCGATTATCCTAAAGCCAAATTACTTCTTTTCTTATACGCTCACGTAGCCACCGCTCTCCCCTGGTCTCGCGGAAGGGTCCGCCTCCGCCTACCGCGCACAACCGGACGTGGAGGAATACTAAGGTCGAACAGGTCTGTCACCACCGCCGCCTACCTCACTACCGTGGACTGATTGGTAAACGAGGGTGACGTGTAGTTTAGACACCACGCCTACACTACTTATCACGTACTCTAGCGTTGGCCAGAGCATCCGCCTTCATCGAGTCCTCTACTAGAGCATCTACCGTTATGGTAAACAACGAACCGGTGAACGATAATTAAAGTAATAATTTAAACTCAAAGATAATTGTTGTAGATAGAAAAAAACGGATCTCTTACTCAAACCAAAGAGGATGATCCGTAGAGGTACAAGTGCGAGACGGGAGCCGACAAGTTCGAACTCCGTCTCGCTTTGAGGCGAGGGGTCGCTACTCCTTCTTCTCCACACTTCCTCCTCTCTCACTCCCTTCTACTTCTAACTTGGCTCCTTTCCTCTACTCCAATGTGTACTAAATGTGATGGAGTGGAGTGTGTGAGTGAATGGAGTGTAATGATGTGTATGATGATCAATGTGATGTTGTGTGTGTTGAGGGGTGCCTCTCTTTATATAGTGGAGAGGAGGAGGGAATGGAGGGCTCCCCTTGCTTCGAAATGTTCTTGGCGGAACGAAAATTTGCACCGTATGCAACCGCCGCTTGAAAGTCGCTCCGATCCGCCCAGAGAAAGGGCGGGAACATCCGCCGAAAAATCTGTTACGGCCGCCAAGGGGGGCGGCCGGCCCAAGTTTGGCCCGGCTTGAGCCGGGCCTTCGCGTGCCGCCTTTTGGTCCACTTTGTTTCACCGTCACGTAGGTGCGTTGGCCCGTTTTAAACTCGATTTCGGTCTGTTGGCCTTCCCTTGACAAGGCGCAATCCTCGGTTTTTGCGCTTTCTTTGTTGATTGGGCGTATTTGTACTAGTTTCCACTTTTGTTCCTACAAAATATGTTTTTGACAATACAAGTGGAACTAGGTTAGAAATAAATGCATATTCACCATGAGATTGCTTATTTCCCTTGGAATGAACCTCGAGTTGGCGGTATAAAATGCTTGATAATGGCCGCCAACGGTCTACTCCTTTGGTCGATTTGGCTACGTTGCTTTACGCCAGAACAACGTCGACCACGACTACACGGGCTGCCCGACGCTCCTTCGGGAGAAACGGATCTGGTCGAGGGCCGCCCTTTCTCGGCCAAGTCCGTCGTCACCTCTACTCGAGGGGCGGGTCGCCCACTTCGTTTTCGTCTTGTCGCCAGCGCCCGAGCTCGACCGGTCGGAAGACCGCCGCTCGACCTACGACTTCATCGACGCCCCAACATACCGCGGGGCCTCGTCGACAAAGCGTGACCCACATCTGCAGATGGCTAGGGCTCTCTCCGATCCCGGAGGGCACCGAGGAAGAGGAAGAAGGCACCAACTCCGGTGATGGCCATACCGCCTCTCGACCTCGTCCGACGCCACTACTATCGCTCCAGGATCCGATGGAGCTCGAGATCGGCTACGACTACTTCACGTTCGACCGCAGAGTGCTCCCCTCGAGACCTGGGCGGGGATCTTCGTCGAGATTCGGGCGCCCTGGCGGGGAAATCGAAGAGCTCAGCGTTGGGGAAGGACGCAACGCCGATCGAGCGCCGCCGCCGGCAGAGGAGCAGGATGTTTCAGAGCTCACCGGCAGGTACCACCCGGGGCTTCCCGATTCCCATGGACTCTCCGGAATCTGATAGCCTCCTCAATCTCGACGAGGTGGCGTGAATCCCGGTTCACAAGACGCCGGAGCGTAACACGCCACAAAGAGCCGCCCTCCCGCTGCGGTAGAACGCCACTATCGAAGACGCCCGGGATACATCTATGCCACCCACGCCGCCTTAATCCCGTCTCGAGTTCATCTCGCTCCCTCGCCGGCTGTCTCTCGCCGGCGTCATCGCCGAGGAGTCGCAACACTCCAAGGCGAGGAAGAAGCATCTTCCATGCCAAGGGGGCAAATCCATCCCAACAAATACAGAGGCACCCTCAGCGTAGCACATCCGGCGGGGCGTAACGGGCCAAGATGGCCGCAGTGTGGCGGGGGTTGCGCGGTGCTCGGCCGGCGCCGGCGGGTGGATTACCACCCCGGCGTCCCGCCCAGATCGAAACCGCGTCCCCGACCTCCGCAGCGGCATCGAGATTGCCCGAGATGCTTCGCTAAGCAGCATCACCGCCAACCCGGCAAGCTCGCGAAGACGCCGAGATCCAACGGCGTGAAGAGTACAACATGATGTACGGGAACCCGACCGGGAACCTCACGATAACTACGATCCGCCCCTACCACCCGGATCTCCGTCGGGTCCGTGGCCGTTAGGGCTTCAAAGGCACCAATGCTCTCTCAAAGTACACCGCGACCAAGATCCCGAGGCCTGGGTCATGATTTATGAAATTGCGACGTCGGGCCGAGGCGGGAAGACGCCATGGCAACTACTTCCCGATCGGCCTCGACCAGGCCAACCGGCTCTCCCTGCACTCCCCTCGAAGGGAGGCTACGCACGGGCAAGACATCAAGGATATCTTCATCGCACCTACAAATCCACGTGCAAGCAATCCGGTACCAAGTACGACTGGAGCGGTTATGCCTCGGCGCAACGAGCCGCTCCGGATTACATTCGCCGCTTCTCCGAGGTCCGCCCGACGATCCCTACATCACGCATTAAGGAGGCTGCGCCGGCTTCACCAAGGGCCTCGTCTCTAATGGTAACGCCGCAGCCCAAGAACCGCGGAAAAAAGCTCCACAGTCCAAGATCACCACCATGTCCAAGCCGGGCCGGGCGTGGCGCAGAGGTTCGTTCGCAGGATGAGGCCGAGCACGCCTTCCACAAAGATTACGCTACTCTGCCCGTCGAGTATTCCCCCGTCGCGAGGCCCTCGTGGACGATAAAATCGGCACGGTGGCGTCCACGATAACCGCCGCCCGACGACTCCCGCGCGTCGCCCGCCAGAGGAGGGCCGCGGCAACTATCGCGAGCGCCGGCCGTGACCGAAACCGTCGGGGAGGTGGTGTCAACAATGTCAAGACCGGTGGCAAGAAGAAGGCGCTCAACCGGGCGAGATCCGATCCAAAAGCTTCTACACGGCAAGTGCCCTGACCCGGACTCTAACCATAGTCTGGCGAGTGTCGGCACTTCAATGCCGAGTATGAGAGCGAACGCAAAAGCTCAAGATCACCGACGAGCAGCCTGAGGACGCACCCAAAGTTGCTCGCGCAACAACCGGGAAGAAGACCAAACGAGGACGCCCGATCCCGGCACCGCCACCGTCGTCGAGGGACGCCGTCGTTCACGCGATCATGGGCGGACACTCACGGTGCGCGAGGTGGGGCGGGATCGCAAGATCTCCGCCCCGTAATGTCCCCAACCGTCAAAGACTTCAGCGGGGTCACGGACCCGATATGGCCTACCTTCTCCGGCGGGTCATAACCTTCACCGCGACGACCGGTGGTGTAACAACCCGTTACCGAGCGGTTCCCCCGGTCCTCGACCCGGTGATCGGGCGCCCGCGCTTCGAGAAGGTCCTCATCGACGGAGGGAGCCCCGAACATGCTTGTTCCCGAGCTCGATGAAAGCCCCGACATCACGAAGGATGACCTCAAGCCATATGAGCACCCGCTCGGGGATCCTCCCCGAGAGTCGCCAACCCCTCTCGGCAGGTCACGCCCGTGGTGCGCTCGGGTGACGCCAAGCACCATCGCATCCAAGACATGAACTTCGCTGCCGCCGACTTCGAAGTCATCGTATCACGCCATCATCGGGCGACCCGGGGCTGACCCCGAGGCTCATGGCGTCCCGCACTACGGCTATCTCATCCTCAAGATCCCCACGAGAAGGGGGTCCTCACATGCCGGGCCAACGTACATAGTCTGCGAGAAAGAGGGCCTCGACAAGCGGGAGTTCATCCTCCGTCGGTCCCCAAGAGGAGGTGATCAAGAACGCAAAGAAGATGAACCCCTTCGACCTCGAGATACCCGAGGAAGAGCGGACGAAGAAGACCACCAAGCCATCGGATACCAAAGACATCCACCGGTGGAAGGAGACGCGTCCCAAGACGACGAAGATAGGCGTGAACCTTGACCCGAAATAGGAAGACACGCCGTCCGGTTCCCGAGGGATAACGTGAGCATTTTTGCGTGGAAACCCGCCGATATGCCCGAGTACCTCGGGCGGATCGAGCACCGCCTACGTGTCAAGCCGGGGCCGAGCCGTGCGCCCTGAAAATACGCCGCTTTAATAAAGAAAAGTTCGCCGCCATTAAAGCGTAAGTAACTAGATTGCTAGCTGGCGGCTTTATTCGTGAAGTGTATCATCCCGATCGGATAGCTAATCCGGTCCTTGTAAGAAAGAAGAATAATGAATGGAGGATGTGCGTTGATTATACCGATCTCAATAGGGCTTGCCCTAAAGACCCCTTCGGTCTTCCACGTATCGATCGGGTTGTCGACTCCACCGCGGGTTGTGAGCTCCTTAGCTTCCTGGATTGCTATTCGGGCTATCATCGATTGCCCTCGCGGTCGAAGACCGAGAAGACTTCCTTCATCACTCCGTATGGCGCCCTCGCTATACTACCATGTCGTTCGGGCTCAAGAACGCCGGCCACCTACCGGGGGCTATACGGGCTGCTTAGGAACCTTATCCCCGACCTCGCCAGCTTATGTCGACGACGTCCGTGGTGAAACCCGCAGCGCTCTCTCCCCGGTCGACGATCTTGCAAGGGTCTTCGCAAAGCTCAACGAGTACCAATGGAAACTTAATCCGGGGAAAGTGTGTTTTTTGGCGTCCCCTCCCAGAACTTGCTCTAAACATTGTTAGCCGACATGGCATCGAGCCAAACCCGCAGAAGATCAGCGCCATCATGCGGATTAAGCCGCCCCAAAAACGTCAAAGATGTCCGTGGTTGGATCGGATGCATGGCAGCCCCGAGCCGCTTTCCGCGCACGGCTCGGCGAGAAGGGATCGCCGTTCTTCAAACTCCTTCGCGAGAAGCTTTCAGGTGGACCAACGAGGCTCAAGAGGCCTTCAACGGCTTCAAGAAGTTTCTCACCACACCTCCAAAGATTGGCCCCGAACGACGCAGACCATATCGCTCTACATCGCAACGACCAATCGGGTGGTTAGTACCGCTTTGGTTGTCGAAAGGCGGAAGAAGGGCACGTATACCCCGTCCAACGGCCGGTTTATTTTGTCGGCAAAGGTCTTGAACGACTCCAAGCAAAGGTACCTGCATATACAAAAATTGCTCTATGGGATCCTCATCACGTCTCGCAAGCCGCGTCACTACTTCGACCTTCACCCGATCACCGTGGTGTCGGATTACCCATTGGGCGACGCCCCGCGAAATAAAGATGCCAATGGTCGATATGCAAGTGGGCGTCGAGCTCACTTTGCTCACCATCGAATACAAGAATAGGAGTACCATCAAGTCACAAGCATTGGCGATTTCGCTTTGCGAGTGGACGATCCGAGACTCCTCGAAGACACCGGCCCGCAAACGCCGGACAATGTACTTTTTAACGGTTCACTGAACATCGATGGTCCCGGGGCTGGCGTCTACATCATATCGCCCTCCCGGAGATACACTCCCGGTATGTCCTCCGAATTCACTTCCCTAGATCCAACAACGCCGCGGAGTATGAGGCTGCCCTTCACGGCCTTATTCAGCTATCCAAATTTTGGGATTCGCCCGCAAGTATTTGGTGACTTCGGCATTGGTAATCAAGCAAGTCAACAAAGATTGGGATTGCAAGAGTGAGAAGATGGATGCATATGTGGCGGCCATAAGAAAGTTGGAAGGCAAGTTCTACGGGCTCGGCTTTGATCACGTGGTTCGACTACAACCAAGTCGATGAACTTTCCAAGCTCGGCTCTTCTCGGGCAATGATACCGGCCGGCGTCTTCGGCCGAAGATCTTTGAAAACCAACCATCGGTGATCCCGCACCCTCCCACTCGAGACAAATGAGCACATCGTCGCCACCCTATCCAATATCGTTGATGAAGATTGGCGAGTTCCGATAATCAAGTATTTGCGAGGGAGGCTCTTGTGCGAGTAAGACGGGGCCGGAACAAGAGCGGCTCGTAAGGTGAAGTAAGAATTATGTCCTAGTCGACGGTTTCCTCATGAGGAAGAGTATCGGAGACCGGGTCCTGCAAGTGCATCTCCGAAGAAGATGGTATAAAGCCGCTCGACGAAATCCATGGTGGAATCTCGTGGCAATCACGGCTTCTCGCACACTAGTCGGGGAAGGCGTTCGGCAGATTTTCGCGGCGGCGGCGATCGGTGATGCACCCACCGACGCGGACTTTGTGAGAAGTGCCAATTTTTCGCGAAGCGCGCACGCGTGTGCCAACACATGAGCTCCGCACTATACCGGCGGCATGGCCTTTCTCGTCTTTGGGGCTTGACGCTATCGGGCCCTTCAAGGCAGCTCCCCTGTGGCTTCAAGTGGATATTCGTTATGGTCGACAAGTTCTCCAAGTGGATCGAATATCTCCCCTCCGGTCGACGCCAACCAATACAAAGTCTGTCGAGATGTTGGATGAGGTGGTCCATCGTTTTACGGCATCCCCAACTCCATCATTACCGACACAGGCAAAGACATTTACGCGGGCAAATATTTTTGGGATTATTGCGAAGACAAAGGTATCCGGGTGAAATATGTGTTTGTTGCCCATCCTCGTGCTAGCAGGCCGAGCCGGCGAGCAAACGGCATGATATTAGAAGCATTATGGGCGACTCTTCCTCCTCGGATGGAAAATACCCCGGTCGATGGCTTAAGGAGTTACCTGCCGTTATCCGGGGACTCGAACTCAACCCGGCCGCGAGCATGGGAGTTTCCCCGTACTTCATGGTGTTTGGATCGAAGCGGTCCTCCCTACCGATATCGCCTTCCGCTCCCCGTATCGAGAATTACAATGAAGAAACATCGGATGCTACTAGAGAAGATGAGCTCGTTTAAGCTCGAGGAAACCCACCGCAATGTTGCACGCGGAACGTTAAATACCTCGAGGGCGTCCGAAGATATTACAATCACAACGTGCGTGGAAGAGCCTTTGCGGTTGGCGACCTCGTCCTTCGAAGGAAGCGAAGAGCGTGCACAAGCCGGGATCTCATTGGGAAGGCCCTTTCAAAGTTAAAGAGGTTACCCGGCCGAGAGCATACCGGTTGATGACCATGGAAGATTTCGACGTCCCCAACTCCCGGAACATTGAGCACCCGCGACGATTTTTCCCCGTAATCTCTGGGGACTATATAAGCCGCCTTGTATCGTTTTCTTATTTCCTGCTTACCGCATTTTAATAAAGTTTACTTGGAGTACGTTGACATGGTTATATTTTCTTTTGATCGACGTAACAATTTATTTCCATGCTCGACTACACTCTTACGTCATTTGGACCCCTAGAACCATCTACGTACTTGAAATGGTCGTTTCGGTATGCGTGATCGGTGTACTCCCCCCGCATAGATCGACGACCGCGCAGATGACCCCTTACCGTAGTCGAACAGCCCAATAGCTTGCCCGAGCATCGCGTCTCCCTCTTTAGCGGCTATACCCGTAGCGGTAAGGCTAGGATGGCATCTACAATAAGTGACCCCCTTCTCGTCATCGGTCTACACTTCATCGCCTACCATAATCGTATGCATGCTAAAAACGATTGTGAGATAAAAACAAAGTATTAAGCTAATTATGCCACCCACATCCCGGGCGTGGCTCGGCTTAAATTCCCAAGTGTTTTTTTGTTTTTCACTAACTTGTTTCTTGCTACGGCCAAAAGAAGCAAAGTATCATGCCCGGGGCAACTTCACCCATGACTTTACCTTTCAAACGGCTCACGTGAGTGGATTCATCTCATCGGCAAGTGTTGTCGCCGCCTGCGTCGGCCGCCTCGGCGAGTTTTTAGCGCACCGCCCTCCGTTGCCCGAGTCGTAGCCTAGCCTGGGACGCCGCCAAACCGCACCTCGGGATGATGGGAGCGCCACCGCTAGAGCATGTCGAGCCGTGTCGCGAGTGGCCCGGGCGGTGAACTCCATGAAGTTTGCCCAGGCCGCCGCCTTCGCGTTGCTCCATGTTACGGCGTCGGTTGGTGGCGCTCCTCCTGATTGGCCCCGCCGACCGCGTAGCCATGGATGGCGTCGAGGATCGCCCGACACCTTGCGAGAGACTTTGCGTGCGATTCCTCCATAGAGCATATCCAGCCTCCGGATCACGAATCCGATAATCGAGGTCGCACGCGTCGTCGCCAAGAATCTACGGTAGCACAAATCGTTCAAATAGTTTTTTGAGCGGGTATTATTCTACAAAGATAAGGGTATACCGTCACGCGATCGGCGGTGGTATTCCTGGAGCTCTTCGCGCCCCTCACCCGTCGCTTGGTTCGCCATCACCACCGCCGCAGGTCTCAATGGACGGCGTCATGCTCACGCAAGGTATTATGCAACCGCCATTTTAATCATTTTTATTACTAACCGTTCTTGCAAAGATGTCTTTAGATCGACTTTTCACGTAATCATTACACATACCGAGTATTTGGGTTTGGGCCTCATGGCGTGCCCGCCGCTTCCCGAGCAACGAGTTCCACACGCTCCTCCTCCGGCGCTACGGTTGGCGGCAAGCTGTCGCGTCCTTCTTCCGTGGCCTTACCCTCCCCGGGTATCCGGCGGCCAGCGATCCAGGCGGGTTCGCTCAACCTCAAGGACTTCACGCCGGCGGTGCCGCCCTCTCACGTGGGCAAAGGCATGGCGCTGGGCGCCGCCGTTGCCGACCAACAGGCGGTCCCTCTCGATCGCGAGCACCGCTTCGCTCTTGAAGACGGCGGTCGCTCACGGGAGAGCTCATCCCGCGCTGTCGGCCTCAAGCGGGCGCCCTCACACGCTCAAGCTCTTGTGCAATTGGCGGATTTCCTCGTTACGGATATGCTACATAACAACATGCAATTACAGGATATCCATGGCAATATCACGATACAAAACAATGTGGTCGAGTACTTACGCTGCGCGGTATTTGCTCCCTCTTCTACTTGGCGGGCTATGCGAGGTTGGCTCGTCCTCCTCTTCAACCACGGGCCGCCTTGCTCCACTCGGGGTTGCGAGCCGGCGGCCTCGTACCATCCCTCCGCCTCCTCCATCTCTTGGTCCTCACCCAAGATCCGGATGTCGGCCGTAGGGATCGGGCGGATGACCACGGAGCGGCCTCGGCCTCTGTGCCTCCCTCGCAGGGCGTCGGCCAGGCTCCTCGGTGCACCTCGGTGCTCCGCCATCTTGCGCGACGATCCTCCTGTCTGGAGCATCTTGATCGCCACGCCCCGCCGGGGGACTCCCGAGGCCGCGCGATGCGGCTACCTCTCCTTGCCGTGGGGCGTCTCGGGCGAATCGGCATCCGCGGGCGCCGACGACGGGTCCCCCGCACCAAGAACATGATTGACACATACATACATCGACAATGTGAGCGATCACAAAGACCGGCGGCGAACACTTCACACATTGGCAAAGCTGCACCACGGAGGCGACCTCCGAGCTACGCCACCACGGCCTCCGCCTCCGTGGCGCCGACACATCACCGCGGTGGTCCGACCGCGCCATGGCGAGATCAACTCGAACAATTGGTGTTCTCGTCTTCCACAAAGTTGCTGCGACTCAACAATGTGGCGATCGGTCGGTATACCCTTACACGGGACCGGGTAACACTGAAGGATACTTACAAAGGCGATCGACTCCACAAAGGCTTGAAGTTCTTCATCGGCAAGAAAGTCATCATCATACGTAGTCGCGGTCACGACGGGGTGGCCGTCCCGCCGCCACCTTTGATCTGACGACCTCGGTCCCGACCGAGGCTTCCTAGGACGCTTTGCCGCGCGAGCACCCCCCCGCGCTACCTCGGGCGCCTCGCTACCGCCGGGCGCTGGGGGCACCCCGGCAGCATTCACCGAGCACGAGGCGCGAACGACGGCCCTCACCGGTGATGCCTTGGCCAATACCGGGCTAGCGTGTCATCCCATGGATCCGCAGCAATCATCGATGATAAAGACGATTGCAATCTATAGCGAAGCACAACAACACAATGTCGACTACACTCACCACGGTGGCGGGTTCCCGCGCGAAGGTGGGTACCGTCTTGCGGATCGTGCGGTACTCGACCATCAGCATAATCTTCGCTACCGCTCCCGGACCTCGGCCGACGGCAAGAACTCCGCCCGACTCGCGGGTGGGATCATTTAGCCCGGTGTACTAAAACCGGGATGATCCCTCCACTTGAGTGGGTCGGATCCGCGCTCCATGAACACGTGAGCAAGGTCGATGCCATCCACATGCGAGGTCATTCATCGCCGCCAGCCTCCCTCACACGCGGCATGTCGGGCGGCGGGTTCTTCGTTCCGGCTTGCATGTCTCACCGACATGGGTGGGATCGGCGGAATTGGCACACCGACCGGCGGCGGTAAAACCACCGTGTATATTGACGTTTCTTAACGCACACGGATAAATCCGCAAGCGCACGGAATTGTCGTTGTAGCTTTCACCCGGAAATATTCGAGGTATCGTATTTTCCACGAGAACGGTTGCGCTCTAATCTTTGAGCGGGGTCACCCTAGGATAACTATGGATAGAGAGGTATCTTTATGGGCTTAGGTTTGGTGCGGGATTTCTTGGTCATTATGTCCTCACTTCGCACCGCAATCGCCCAAGCGGGATGGAGACCGGCATTTAGCACTTTAGCGCCACACCCGAACGTGGGGGATTACAAGGGACGGACAAGGTCGTCACAACCCGGCCGCCTACCCCTCAACCGTGGGATGCGCCACAAAAGATAGAAAACCCTTAGTCTAGACACCACGTCTACACTAGTGATTATTACTCTGGGGCGTGTCGACAAGGCTTACCCGTCCCCGGTCCTTCTACCGAGCACCGCCCGGAAGGAACGACTATCAATCCCGTAATTCTTTAACAGACTAGATAATATGCTTGAAGAACAATAAGCGAAAAGATAATCACAAGCTTTCTCACCAAAGTGTAAGTAGCTTGTAGAGGTACAAGCGAAGCGGTACCGACAACTCCGCACTCCGACTTCCTAGGAGCCGCGGCACACCGAGGGCGGACCGACAAATCCGTAGAAGGAACCAAACTTCCTTCTAGCCTTTCCTCTCTCACTCTCCATTAGAACTAAGAGGGGGAAGAAGAATGGAACTCTCTCCTCTCTATTACATTGTGGCTCCTCCTTGTGTTGTATATGAATTGGTGTGTGTTGAATGAGGGGGGAGAGAGCCTCCTTTTATAGGTAGAGGAGAGGGGGCTCTTTGGAAAAATAGCCATCCCCACATGGAAGGAACCAAACCGACCTTGGAACACCTTCCTAATCAGCCCAAACCCGACCAACCAATGTCGGCAACACACTTTTTGGAGAGTGATGAACCGCCTCGAGAAGGATGGGCCCGAACGCCTCCATACGGGTGCGCGCACACCCAAAGGTGCGGCCGCACCAAGGTAAAGCCCATTTTGGCTGAAACTTTGTAGGAGTGCGTGGGCCTCGAGTAAGCTTCGTTTTGATTTGTTGGATCACTGAAATCCGATTTCGTATGTGAAAGTTATGCCCAAAATACTAAACCCATGTCCTGCGGCCCGGTATGATTTCATGTTGGATTTGTGCCTCGACTTCTTGGGCTTATGTATAGATGTTCATATTCATTGTCCCGCAAAACAAGTGAAGTACGAAAACTTGTGGAAATGGTTAGCTCAAAGCCCTATCACTATTGTGTTTTGGTAGTTTTATACTAATGTTGACGGTATAAAATATATAGTTAAAGACCCGTCAACGATTAATACCCGGCGAGGGCACATTCGTTGGCGGCGGTGTCGTCATGAATTGGCTTGCCGGTTGCCCGAGTTTCACAAACACGCCCCGGCTACCCGTGATCCCGAATCCCCTTCATCCCAACATAGAAGAAGTACTTCCACAAGCTAAGGTTAGGGAGAATGCCGAGGCAACACTCACAAAGGGTGATGAAAACGGCAATGTCGAGGATGGCGTTCGGCGGGGTGGTGGCGGTCGAGGCCGTAGAGCACCGGAGCTCCAGCGAGGAATGGGTGCGCCCGGCATCCCGAATCCAGCGCCGAAGTGGCTCTCGAAGACCACCACTTCATCCGCTCAAGGCATCGGTGCGGTTCCGCCTCCCGCACCCTCCAACCGGCGATGACCCTCTCTCGAAGCACGCGGGCATCCACCGGCTCCCTCACCGCCGCCTCGGTAGACGAAGAGCCCGGCCATTCCCTATCAATCGGGATGACGGGATCCGCCGCCGTGGCGGCACGGGCTCTCCGTCGCGCCCGGCGGCGGCGGCGCCTCCGCGTCCGGCAGCGGCTCAGCCGCGACCTCCGAGAGCGCCCGCACCACGCCCCCGGCGACCTCGCGAGCATGGCGGTCCATCCCACCTCAGCGGTTCTACTCTCCCGAGAAAATGAACAAGATCGCAACCAAATTGAATCAAATCCATGCCCAAATCAATTGCATCGGGGGCTAAGTAATCGGCAAATTGACGGATCCACAAGGTGCTTACCTCTTGCAATCGGTGGAGGCGTCGGTGAAGAGGCGACGCCGGCGCAAACCACAAAACCCTAACCGGTGCTCACTTTAGCTTGAGGAAGACGAAGGAAGAGGAAGGGGGCGACCCAGCGGATGCGACGAGGGCGTGGGGAGGCTGATATTTATAGTCCCGACCGCCCCTAGGGTTGATGCATGGTAACCGCGGCGCATCATGCGGGCCCGCGCCTCCTCGTTTCGCGGGTTGAGTGCGTGCGGCGGCAAAACCGTGCATCGCTTGCCATCATTACCCTTTCCAGAGTGCAAGCGTTGTGGCGCGCCACGCGTCCCTATCTTCGATTCTCGCGCGGCCCTGGCCCCTACATGATCTGGGATATTAATTGACCGGATATATCTTGCCAAGCATCGAACCGAAGGCCCTATCTTCTTGACGAAGCTTCCTTGATGCACGGGTTATCCGAATTTCCCGACATGGCTTGATATTCTTCCGGATGGCAATCGCCAGCGTGCCTCGCCGCATATATGGTGCATGAGCACCCTACGTTGGGCGATATATCGGGGCTCGGGGACTCCCGTGCGTGCGCTCCACATTGGAGTACGGTAAATGCGCCAGTTAGGTTTCCGATTACTCGGGGACTATTTGCTCATAATTTTTCTTTTGACCCTAGCGATGCGTGATCGCTCACCTACTCCTAGGCTCGGGGACTAAGTGGGCACACTTCACTGCGGTGAATCGTGCTAATTGTTTATGAATTTTACGGTGTTTCTCCACTATACGTGGGCACACCGCCCGAAAAAGAAAAAGATTTTTTCATTGGAGCACTCTCGCACCCGGCCCGGACTCGTCAAGACTAGACGGCTGAGAACCAAAGGAAAAAGAAGCTACTGAAAAAAACAAGCGGTTGGTCGAGGGTGTCCCGGGCGGTCGACGTATAACTAGTCCGGTCGACCTTTGCTTGAAGACCGGTCGACAACACCTCGATGATCGAGCGTCAAGACTCTTTCACCTGCGGCATACGGTGTGCTCGGGGACTAGGCGTAAGGGGATAAACCCCTATCCCCTCACGGGTCACTTTGGGTTAGGCCTCTCGGGCCGGCCGGATACGGGCGGACTGAAGCCCTTGGCGATAGAAGACCGGGATTATCGGAGATTACGGCCTAAACGTGGCCGACAAGATAGTTTCCTAGTATAGCTCGATCGTAATCACTTTATACTTTCCTATTGTAACCGATTAAAGATAGCTCTTGTCGGGATAGATCTGACTGTAACCCCGCTCTCCGGACTATATAAGGAGAGCGGGGATCCCCCCCCGAGGGACGGATATTCTCAATCAATCAATACAACTAAGCGGGGCGTAGGTTTTACGCCATCAAGGCGGCCGAACACAGGTAAAACCCGTGTGTTTTGTCCTTCGCTCGTTACGCTTTAACGTCTCGTTAGCCGCCTCGCGCGCATCCCTAACCGCTCAATCTACTAGCCGGGCATACCCCTCGCTAGACTATCGCCCGATAAAACCGACGACAACGCCGCCGCCGCCTCCGCCTCCTCGGCCTCTTCCCGCTCATAGTCCCCGCACCAAAGGCATCCGTCCGCAAACCTCAGTGATGTTCATGCAATCGCTCTGTGTGTGACGACCGGCCCAAATCCATGTCGGCCTCCTTCTTGTTCTGCCCCAAATGCTGCCTCACCACCACCATCATCCAAAATCCTGTAACCATTCTCAACAAACACCTCTGCCATGGCCACATTTGAACTTTGCACCACCCTAATGTATCGGGTCCAATGAGAAGGGTTCAACAATGACACAACCACATAGTGAGCCCTAGTCTTCCCCACATCAAACCTACCCTTCGATTATGAAATCACCGCCAAACTTCACCTTCAAACGGTCACAAAGGTCATTGAATCTAGGGGGCTCATCAAACCATTCCATTTCTTCATCCATATTCTCTACCGCCATCTTCTTTTTTCCTAATGGTGCCACCGCACAACACTCGGACACAACAATCCATCTACAAAGACATTGCACACACACTTGATCATTTCATGGAATTAGTACGATCTACGGTTCATACTAAACTAACTATCCAACAAACTAACTAAAATGATTAAATTAAGGTTACCCAAACTATCCAACCAACTAACTCAATTTAGCTAACCCTAAGTGTCCAACAAACTAACTAAATTTACCTAACCCCGACTATCCAAGTAAGTCTAGCTAAACCAAAGTACCCTAACTAAGAACCTGAATTACTATAGCCCATAATATTCATAGCAAGGAAACAAAGTAGTACCTTTGGGGAGGAGATGAACAACGCCCAACAAATAGAATCAAGGTGGAAGTCGACCGGCCGAATGGGGGCCGGCCACCAATTATGGTGGCGAAGGGCGCCTTCTTGGGGAGGAGATGACGCTGAATGGAGGGAGGACCGCCGGCAAGTAGTACGCTGGGCGGGGCGGGCGGCGCGCAGAGGGCGCCGGCGGTGGACAATCTTGGCGTGGCGGGAGGCGGGGCGACGCACGCGGTGGAGGCATCAGTGGGCGGGGGGGGCCGGAGGGGTGCGCGCGCGGTGGTCGGGCGGCCTCGTCTTACGGCGGCGCGCGGCCGCGCCGGCGCATCGGCGTTTGCGCTACCGAGCGAACGGTAGCACAGTTCAGGAGAGAGTCCAAACAGTCTCTCTCGGCGGGGCGCCGCCGCTTCAAGCCGCGACGGCGGCGCCGTGCGCCGACCAGAGAAGCGGCCGCGTCGCGCCTTCAGACTGGCGCGCCGACAATGGCCGCCGGGCCATGACCGCATGCAAGCTCGCCACGCTTCGCAGCTCCTCTCGCGCGTTCACTCATCGCGCAACGTTAGGAATGCCGCTGGCTCAAATACTGGCATATGGCCCAAAAGGGTTATTCTTAAAATCTTTGAAACCGTGTTAAAAAGCCAGTTTTTCTTAAAAAAGGGTTAAAAATAAAAATCCACGCCACTGCTGACGCCGCAGCAACGCACGCCGACGCCAGCCGCTCCGCCGAGGGCCCACTCGCGGCCACGCCCGCACTCACAGCGGACGCTGGCGCCGAATCCAGCAAGAATCTGGTCACGCATCGGCAGCGGGCGACGACGCGCTCCTCGCGCTGCGCGCCGGCCGACCAGTGTTGGAGGCCACGTAATCGCCCGGCCGGGAGGCCGGACGAGGCGGTGGGCGGTTTCCGCGCCGGATGTGAGTGGGGCGGCCCGTTCGGGGTGGTTTAGCCGCCCGAGATCCCGCTTTTTCTTTCCGCACTAGCGACAGGCGCATATATGGATCGGTTCACCTCCTGTTCACCGCCTTCCTGGGCGGTTTTGCTCCGGTTTTCGACGCAGCTCACAAGGAAACTTTGTTACCGTCATAGTGAGGTCGGTTTTGCATGGCTAGGAGGCTGCAGAATTGTTTCCTTGTATTAGCCTTGCCTCTCTTTTCCCCTCTCCTATAAATAGAGGCCATCCTCTTCATTCTTTCACACACCACCAAGGAGCAACACCACCATACCTTCAAGATGTAGTATTGCAAGTACTAGCCTAGTTGGGTGTTAGGGAGAGATGATCAAGTTCCCTGATGAGTCCTCGGAGGATCGGTATAATCTTGTATACGGCTCTTTTGTAAGACTCTTGCACTTTCAATATATTTTTCTTCTCTTATTACTGAATTATTATTTATGGTTATCTAAGTTTACCTTAGTGATTAATTAGAGTATGGTTAAGTGTAATAGTTATACCTTGGCATGGGATCTCCGTTCTACCGAAGGTTCTAGTTTTCACGTGAGACTAGTTTAAGAATCGCTAGCATAGACGTGGTGTCTAGGTTAGAGGTTACCCGAGATTGCGCCTAACCTTACTGATAGTTGTGGTAGCCCCGAGGTGACAGACTCGACCAGGCCTTTGTATTCCACCACGTGCTAGGTTGGTGTTTTCAGAGAGCTTTTAGCGGCTTTCCCCGATTACCCCTTTCCCGCCTTTTTCGAGAATCGAAAGGGTCGATTTTCCAAGTGCCTTGGTGTGATTATTATGCTTAACCCTCTCGCTTAGTTAATCCCTTTGGTTTGCTCTAGAAAAGAACCATAGTAATGGAGAAGTAAATATGAGTCTTGAACTCTCCCGGTTGTTCTCCCAAATTAGCTTGTCTACTCGCTATCTTTTATTATGTCCTCATGTGTGTGTCATTTACCAAAACTCCTATCCTATCTTTGACCCCCACTTTAGTTTAGTTGGTTTACTAATTAGCGGTACATGATTGTTAGCTATCAACTTCTTTAACCATTGCTTCCCGAGGATAAATACGATACCTAGGAATACTCTTGGATGAAGGCTACAACGGTATCCGTGGCGCTGCGGTTATACCTTTGTTTCTGCGTTAACAAACGCCAACAATGGCCCCCAACCCCTTCCACCACCGGAAGCTTCGGACCGATGCTCGCTGTTGACCACCGAGGCCGGTGGTTACCACACTAGAAGGACGCCGACGCCGGCGTAACCACCGCTATCCACACTACCATTTCCACGCCCTTGTGCCATCACTACGGGTGGATTATTGGGATGCCTGATCCGGGCATGGGGAAGCCGTGATCCGCCATCGGGCCGAAAGCCGGATGTGCCGCCGGGGCGAGCTCCTCGGGACCACGCCGGCCGAGAGACGGAGGGGGCTGCTTCGCGCCGTCGGATAAGAGGAGGAAGCCCGGGGAGGATGCGATGCCGGATCCAAGCGTGAGACACCGGATCGGGCTCACCTGCGTTGATGCGCCGTCATATAATCTTTCCATGACAAGACCACCAGCCTCCGACGAGGCTCCATGGGGAGGACGAAAAATAGCCCAGCCTTTGCCGTTCTCACCATTCGCCGGACCTCGGCGTTTTCACCAAAGCGCGGCGGCCAGGTCGAGAGCGCAGAGCGTGGTCGGGCGATAGGGGTGTCGCCGAGTCGCCCTCGAGCGAGAAGCTTGTGTGTTGCTCATATGGCCATATGCCGGATCCGGCGTGGAGACACCGGATCTGGCCGGTCACCTACCGATGCACCATCAACGAAGCTTTCCATGATAGCACCACCAGCTCCGACGAGAGGCTCCATGGGGACGACGAAAATAGCCCGGCCCGCCGCCGTTCTCACCATCTCCAGACCTCCGGGCGGCCAAAGGCGGCTAGGCCGGGAGGGCGCAGAGCGTGGGCCGGCGTTGTAGGTGGCGCCGAGTCGCCTCGAGAGAGACGCTGGGGCTTGGGGGTTCCAAGCCGATTTTGGCTAGTCAACACTAAAAATAGCTCTCCAACAGACTAGATATCCAACTCGCCAAGCCATCCGCCCTCCAAATTGGCCCCTTCGCTAGCCAATCTAGGTAGCCACACTATAAGATGAGAAATGGAGAGTTTGTTGGAGTGAGATGCTTAATATAGAGTGTAACTAGTTAAACGCCCGTCGCGTTGCTACGGGACAATAAATTTATATAAAAAACATAGATCGCATGATAAGGTAACATTACTATAAAAATTAAATAATAATATTAAAGTGACATTATAAACTACTACATGGGATTGAACATGTTTTCAACAGAAAGCATTTGTTAACATTCGATCAACCTCACCATTATTCTATCACTCTTATCCGACAAATAAACCGATGCGAACTACAAAGGTCACAAAAAAAACTAAACTTTTGTAATAAATCTTAAAATATATTCAATAAGAGTGTGTCCTAATGTGAAAACTATATCGCAAAGGCAAATAATTTGAAGGGAAGTTGTAACGAACCGACAGAAATTTGAGAAATTCATTCAAGTATATGTGTATTTCTATTGTATTTTCAGATTTATTATTCTACAGAAAAAACGCCATATTGCATGTACATGATGTCATATGACGTCACCAAGCTAACAAGGGAAGAACATGCATCCCATCCGTTAGGGTGGCGCTTTGCTTCGCTCGGGTCATGGCTATGGCGCCGCACGCCTGCGGCACGTGTGGTACGCCTATGCGTGCTAAGAGGGCGAGGTATGTGAGGTGGCCACTACAGCTTTGCTTTGCCGGAGGCTCGGCGAGTAGCTAGCGTGAGGGTGTATGTGGCGTAGCACGCCATGGCTTGGGAAAGTCCTAAATAGACATTGTTTGGCTTCCATTGAGAGATCGTGAGAGACTCCGGAGGCGGCGCCTTACCGCGGCAAATGTAAAGAATGGATTGAGGACCGGGCGGAGGTCACCGACCGCAAACAACAGGGACGATGTCGCGAGGTGATCACAACGACCTCCTTGGTGTCGCTGCGGTGGTCATACGCTGGCCGGGCGACAATGGTTGTTGACTCGCTAGGTCTCGATGCGTGGCTTCCCGCGCCACCCGAAAGTGGGCGCGAGACGCGCTGGCCGAGCCGCGGGCGCGGCGGCGTAATGCGGCGAGTTACGGGGGGAGTGGTAGATGTGTTGTAGGGCGTTGTCGCCGCCGAGGCGAGGTCTCCACATCGCTTGGTCAAGTGGAGGTGTGGGCGCCGGGCCCTCGCAAGGACCACAGACGGGCAGGAAGGAAACCGCATGCAAGGAAGGGGACGCCGGTTGGTTGCCTAATATTATTGGCATGCTTTTCATGCGACACTGATTGGGTGTTGCCAAATATAGATTGCATGTGTGAGAAGACTACGGGGAAGGGGGTGTGGGATCGCATGGTGGGGTGGAAAGGTGAGGCGAAAATTTTACCGCACCAAATGACAGCCTTCCTTGTTCTTTTTATGTTGTAGAGATATTTATGGAGAGACAAATAGAGAGTCAAATAAAGAGTAAAATTAGAGTCTGGAGCATTATTTTTTTAAAGCCATAGAGCATCATTGATCTTTAATGTTGGAACTAGCAACATTATCGCAGAAACACTAAAGTTGTTGGCACTAATATACATCGAAGAACCTGAAGTTGCTGATCAATGGTTTGCCCAACAGCAAACTGGCAACATACAGCACCGGTTACCCGCTGGCACTCGTCTGTCTTGAAAGGAAGGAAGGAAGGAAGGACTGCTTCAGTTTCCCTTGCTGACGCTCTGTGGTGGTTGCCAAGCAAGATCAAATGCAGAGATGTTTTCGTCGGCAAGACGAGGAAGCAGCTGGGCCTAAATGGTTGACTCCGATCCGTGGGAGCTTGAAAATGCTTGTGCCCTAGTTTCAGACGGTGGCTTCGTTCAAACAAAGCTTGTGTGTTGCTCATATGGCCATATGCCTCTGTATTTCAGTGATGGTGTGGATGTATGGAACGGTGACGAGCAGAGTGTATGTTATGTACATGTATACAGGAGCTTTTTTGGTTCAATGGAATGTTGTGTTTATATTCAATATATAAGCGTATTATGTTTGGCAACTAAACAATGGATCATCTTTGCTTGCTGGCTATACATTGTCAGCAATTGCAAGTTGATGCCCTATGGGTCCGGCCTATCGATCGATGGAGAAGATGAAGATTCATGTCCCTGTCAATAGCAGGTGCCATCAAAGGCGCTCAGAACTTTCTACACATGCACAAATGGCTCTGATGTCATTAACATATTTTGATTTGGATGTCACTAGTTGTTATCTACATTAAAAAGAAGTGCTCCCA